>NCVS01000640.1:0-10025 GCA_003055095.1 Goniozus legneri
TATCTGTCAGTGCAGTTTCGGAGGGAAGTCATCTTTCACCCTGTATGTATTCGTGTTTTCGTCTGTTGTGACGCAGACCGAGGTACGCTTCGATATAAGAGAGTTACGTTCGCAATATGGCGAGTGTCACGACTCTCGTCTTTTCATATTTTCAACATTGTGGCGAAATGAGAGAAAAAAAGTAAGAAACTGTAAAAGGAAAGAGGGAGAGAGAGAGAGAGGGAGAAAGAGGGAGAGAGAGAGAGAGAGAGAGAGGTAAAGATCCCAAAGCGCGTGTACGGTTATGCGAGTCACGCGCGCCGCCTACGAGTCGTGTCCTCACTGCGAAACTAGCCTCTGACGTTTAGTTTCGACGAAAATCGCAATCGATACACGCTCGCGACCGTTCTGTGGCCTCGTAGGTAAAAAGAGAAGCGAGAGAGAGAGAGAGAGAGGGAAAATTTACGAGCCCCAGCACGGATTTTCCGTGGAATATGGAGGGCTCGAGAGGTGGTCGAAATAAAAAGAAAATAAAACTAGACAAGAACGCGAGGGACGCTCTGGACGTTGATTGGCTGGAAATTTATGCACGAGGGTGACCGGCCTTCCGTAGAAAAGTAGCGAGCGAGGCGCCATCGACGGGGGTGAACGGCACGGCTAATCGCGGAGCAAATAAGATTATCAGATCGAATTTTAATGGTGACCTCGCGTGATCGTCGCTGACCTTAGCCAGCGCGCCGCGTGACGACACACGTCAGTGTTTGTGTGTGTGTGTCAGTTGGCGATTAGAACGCGACAACTCCAACGGTAATCTCGAACGGCGAATTTACAGCGCATAAACACGCTGTCCTAGTTATCTTCAGTCCCATTCCCGAGGCATCCTTGTTGTTTTTTTTATTGCTCCCTCTTTGTTACTCGCCCGTCTTACCTCCCGTGTTTACTTCCCGACGTGTCTGTACATAATTCGTCCGGGCTTGGTAAAATATTTGGACGTGTCATTCGATTCGACGATGTTTCGAGATTGTTTCGCTCGTCCGCCTCCCTCTCCGTCTCTCTCTCTCTCTCTCTCTCTCTCTCTCTCTCTCTCTCTCTCTCTCTCTCTCTCTCTCTTTACTGTTGTTTGCGCGAGAATCGTTCGCGAAGGAATGCGAAATATGGGAGAATAAATGGAATCTGGCGGGGAGGGAACGAAGAGCGTGGAATACCCAAACGGTCGTCTATTTGCAGAGTCAGAAATTGCGATCGTCAAATCGAAATGTTTATTCCCGTCTGTGGGATAGGTTTATTAACAATACTGACCGAGTATTTTTCGTATTCAGCGCGGTGACGTTTTGCATAAATTACGAGGGAAAAAATTTCTATTCAGTGCCGTGTCGCCGGCTCGAGTGGCACTTTCGCCACTCCTTGCCGTTCTCTACGCGATATTTCTACTGCTCGGAGAGAAAGGCACGGTGAAACACACTTGGCTTTTCTAGGGAGGAGAGGAGGCTGAGAGCAAGCGTGCATTCGAAAAGGTCTGTAATTACGCGAAACCTTAGCGTCGCGCTCGCTTGAAAATCGTCTCTGCTTTGATCTTTGCGAGATGTTCGACTTAGGAACGTAACGCGTCGCTATAATTGCTCGGCCTAATTAGCGTGTCGTGTGTTTCGATTAATGATGCTAAATTCGGACGAATCGTACGTTTAATTAAACAAAAAGTGCTCTCTAAAATTGAATTACCTAGGATAAACCAATCCTTTGCAATTAATGTTAAATTTAACATTAGAAATTGGTTTAGACTCGAAAAAAAATAATAAAAAAGAATAAAACAAGCAAAGCTTTACTGAAAACGATCAGCATTCGAGAGGCCAAGGATGCAACCTTAAAGTTTAATATCTGAGAAATCTTGATCGCGTGGTTGAAAAAGCATGTACCCGACGAGAACAACATTTTAAAACTTTTTCGGTATATAGCCATGTTACTGCTGCTGACTACAAGGAGAAAGATACACACTACTTTATGCTTCTATCGATGAGTGAAGAGAGTTGTGTGGTAGAAGAAGACTCAATAGCTTGTGAGACCATTTTTACTATAATAAACTCACTCAATAGTTAAAACTAGATTTACGGACACTTTTGAATACCAAGATCGTTTCAATTCAAAAAAATAATGAAATCATAAATTTACTTTTAAAAAATTCTGAACCAATATAGATATAAACTATTAACTTCAAAGGAAGAAAAGATACATATTTGCATGAAATACATATATGTCAATAAAACCGGAAATGAGTCAAGTTGGCTCAATCCGTAAATCTAGTATTAAATAAAGCAAGTTGTCAAAAAAGACTAGTTTAATTCGACTTGGCGCGTCAAGAATGGGAGCCTGTAAAATTTCAGTAGAACAATTCCGTGAGATGAAAGAAACGGAAGGGTAGAATTTATCGCTGTTTGAATAATTATGGAAAGTGGCGGTGTTGACGATGGCGGTCAACGCGAGACGTTTCGCCGGCGTTAACAAGACCGCATTCGCCAACAAACACACCAAAACCCCTCGGCGGCGGGGAAGCACCGCAGCCAAAGCGACGCCGGGTCGGGCGCGAAAAGAGATCGCGGGCCGAGGCCGAGCCGGCGGAGAGCTCCAGACAAATGCGAGTTCGCGCATAGTTAACCTCATCGTTGAAACTTCCCAGGCCACTCCCCTCCTCTCGCCTCGAAACAGCTGCTTTTCCCGCTTTCGGTGCTCTCGCCCCCCCCCCCCCCTTTACTCTCGGGTTGCGTTATTATCGTTATTACTCTCACTCGAAACTATTTTCATAAACCAATAACTCGGCAATTAAGCGGCAAAGAGTTGCGCCGAGATATTCTTTCTCTGGAATTTTAATAATACCGACAGTTACCGAGGCAAACATTTAATTCCGTGCGCCCTGAGCGGCAGAGAGTGACGGCTCGCGTACGCCAGAATGGAAGATCGGTGACAAATGGTCGCGCATATTCGCCGAGCCGCTTGACTATGACAAACTACCGGTGTAAACGCGCGCGCGCACCAGGGGACTCGCTCTTCGACGAGATAAAGAGGCCTTGCACACGCGTGTTCACCGGGACATTGCCAGTCTCGACAGGTGCAGGCTGTACAGCCGAAAGAAAAAAATAAACTTTACGTAGAGTCACGAAAAATTTGCATTTCGTTCGATCTGAAGAGATGTCGATGAACTAATGATTAATTAGGTCTAATGTTCAAATTGGCCACGTAATTCTTTATTACCTCTCTCTGTTTCCGTCCCTTTCCATTCCGAACGGTACATATTACCGGGATAGTCTGTACGTGCGAACGAGCTTTCGACGCCGGCTAATACACAAGCAATTTATTTTACTATCGCTATAATTGATTATACATTATGGTGGCGATTAACGAGCAAATGGGGCCGGCTATACTCAAAGCGATCGGTGGAAACAATTTACCGCGTGCACCGATTAGACTCTCGTCACTGTGATCAACTCGTTATGTAGTTAACTACATCAAAGTGTTTTATTCGAGCGAATTTTTACCTTCGATACGACGAATTTGTATCTTCGTTCTCACTTCCTGGTATTTTTACGGGCGGTAAAGCGGAACTTTTTTTTCACTCTAGATGTAAAAATAATTCTTGATTTTGACGTAGTTTCCTCTATTGTACAATTTTCTGTACGGAATCGTTACACCATTAACTGTACAAACGACGAGTGGTGAAGGTTCGTAATGGATCAATCAAGAATCGATCGACCAGTCGAGCAATTAATTGCAGCTAAATATTCCGTGTTAACGACGATGAAGGGAGAGAGAGAGAGAGAGAGAGAGAGAGAGAGAGAACAATTTACCTCTTTCGTTTGGTCGAGCTTTCTAACTTGATTTTTCAATCAGTTTTTTCCTCCTCTTTCCTCATGCCATTAATTTTTATACGATTTCTGAGAATAAAATACATACACATTACGTGTACGATGTTTTACGCATTCTATTTTCCAACGAATGAACAATAAAGTTTTTATCGCGCTCCATTTCTCATTTTCTCGTTCCTCTTCTACTGGCTTTATTAAACGATCGATCGACTTTCTGTTGAATTCGGACGATAGCCCTCTTCTCCGGTTGGGAACCCACCTCAAATTTTCAAGCTGTATCAGCTCAAGACGTCCTCATTGTTCAGCCCTGTTCGACGATTTGAGTCTCTAATTATACGCCAATTGTTGGAAAGAACATGAAGTTGGCAGAAAAAAATAAAGAGTATATTGTTATCGTGAAATCACATTGTCTATTCATGTTTATCAGTCGCAGCCGGTTCTCTTCGGCGAATTAGTCCCAATTGGCATTATCGGGTGGCGCCGCGTACAATATGCCGCATATAATGTGTCCGATCCTACACTACCTAATACGAAGAGGAGGGATAATTCCAGTTTATCAGGGAGACCGCGTTAAGTGTCCGGTTTATTAGGCAGAGCCTCGAACGTGGGCTATAGCGGTGATCGATCGTGTACACCGATCTATTTTGCATAATTTCTGGGTCAATCTCCTTCTATTCGAGAATTCTATCGTATGAGCTTTTTATTCATCTCCCGAATATGAACATTTCAAATTGAACACTCGCCTATTCGTCTAGGTTTAGTTACAGTTCAGAATATATTTTTGGAAAAAAATACTTGCTTGAAATGATTTTCCAAGGTAAATTTTACACAATTGTACTCACCATCTTGTTATTGGTGGTCAACGAACTAAGGACAGGTACGATCTGAAATTAGCATAAGAGATCAAAATTCAATGTTTGATGTACTTTAGTTTTGCAATTGGAACTTCTAGAATTGAATAAAACGAGAAATGACTTTTCGAATTGTCGCGTCTCAAACAAAGAGAATATTAACGCCGAGATAAACCGCACTCGAATACACTTGGCCTGGCAATTTCGACGGTAAAGAATAATTTCTAGGAGAAAGGTCAAATTTAGAGGATGTAATTATTAATGAGTTCGGCTCTCATCAGCGTTACATTTAATGGCCAAAGTATTCTTGCAACTTTCGCGTTACCTTACACGTGAAGGAGAGAGTTACTTAGGCGGATCGTTAGGCGGGTAACAGTTTCCAAACTAATATCGGCACACGCCGTGTGTGCCCTCACCGCGTGCGGTGGTGCACGCGAGCGATATATATACTTTCGCGCATTCGGCTTTCGCGAGGAATTTAATGATGAAGTTTCGGCCGGGAGAGAGAAAGAGAGGGGGAGGTAAGGACGGTTCGAGAAAAGCCCTCGTCGGCAATTAACCGCGCCCCGTCTGGCTTGCCTACCTTTTGACAACCTTCGACGATCTTCCTTACACAGTTGAAAATTTCCTATCGAGTTTAACACAAACCAGCTGTTGTTTAAATTGTTTAGTCGGGCGCAACTAACGTAGGTTATTCTACTTGGTAGTAAGAAATACTTCTTAATGCACTTTTCTCAATTAAATAGCTTTTTATTAATATATTTACAGTGTTGAGGTTTACAGAAATGATAAATAAAATATTAGTAATTTAAAAAATTAGTTCCATTGAAAATATAACGTAAAAACTTTTACCAACAAAATTTTCAAACCAGAAACACAATGATTTCAAGTACATACATTAGTCGATCAATTTTATCGGTATCTCGTGAAAATACGACTCGTCATTCTCGTGTTCGGGGACAGCGCATTAGTCGCGATTCATTCGTTTCTCTTGGGCTCTTTCCGCCCTTGGATAACCACCCAGAGAGCAATAGATAGCGTGTTTAGAGACGTTCGGCCGATAAAAGACGCCGAGGGGGATGCAGATGAAGAGGGGGTATCTCGAGGGGTGGCGTGTACACTTCACTCGAGGAATACCGAAATTCCTTACGGTCTCTCTCTCTCTCTCTCTCTCTCTCTCTCTATCTCCGTCTCTTCCTCTCTTTATTTCACCAAGATGAGAGGATGAGAACGAGCCAATAACGACGTTTCCAATTTCGACGTTTGCGTAAGCTATGGCACTTTTGCGATTTAACGAAAAAAAGGCCGACCCTTTCGGACGTATTGCCGATCGATGGCAGTTAGGTAGTGGAAATCTGGCTACGAATTCATTTCCCCTCTACGAAAGTATTCGAATACCGAACGACCTTCCAATCGGTAATGCGATTTTTCAGCCCCCTTCTACACTCCCACCACTCTCCTCCTCGCGAAGGTTTAAACATTCTCTCTTTTTCAGCCCGACAAAGCCCGTAAACCGAAAAAGAAAAATTGTTTTATAATAGGATGACTGGAGGCGCTTTCATGCCGACAGGGCAACGTCAAACGCGCGCGATGTGCGAACACGCCGTTCTCTCGCCCTCGAGTGGAGAGAAAAACAGCCCTTCGTCTATAAGCGAAGGCCCGTAAACATCCCTCGGAAATTTCGCACACCGACGTCGGGCTACGTTCGAGACGAGCCCATCTCGAGATAAAGGGCCCGGAAAAGTAACTGGCAGGCCGATATATATACCTATGTGTACGATGTCGAGAATGCAGATAAAGACGATGGGGTGGGGAGAAAAAACGACGTTCGACGGTGGGTAGCGTTGGCAGGGGGTTGGGAGAGAGAGAAGGGGGATGAAAACGCTGGAAAAAAGGGAAGGAATAGAGGGCCGAGCAAACGGAGCGCGACGAAACGAGGGTCGAAGAAAAGCCAAAGACTCTCTCGGTGTAATAACGCCGTTTTCTCTCCCTCGACCTCTCTTGCGTTCTCTCTCTCTCTCTCTCTTTCTTCTGCTACGCTCACTTTATTTCTAGAGTTGCGTACGCCGAATGCGATCGCGCGAACGATTCGCGTTTATTATCAAGTGTCTTGGTTCGCCATAGGCAATGTAGAGACTCAATAACGAGAAAACGACAACGGAGCGACTTTGCCGAAAATTCAGCTCGTATACTGCACTCACTTCCGGCTCGTTTCTCCGACGGTTGCTCATAACGAACTGACGCAACGTTCCGTGCCGCTCTTATACATTCTTCTTCGTCTAGGCGGCATCACTTCGCTCCAACTTTCGGGAGTACTAGACGGTTATGAACAGCCCGTCCCTCTTCTCGAGCTTTTCGCTCGTCCGATGTCTCCTCCTGGTGCGCGCATTTTGTATCGCGAAAACGACGCCGTCGTTAGAAACTCGTTTCGCCGCGAGACTTCGGCCCTCCTGGATGAATATTGAACCCACGGCAACACCCTCGCTGTGAAATCCTAAGCCGAATACATAGTTAACCAATGCCTACTATTCTTATCTGTGCTAGAATCAGAATTATGATACGGAAAAAGCTAAAATCGATAATTTTACATTTGCTTTCCCTCACACTGACAATATTGGCAGAATTGCAATTGAGATCAACTTTTAAATAATTTAACAAAAGAATAATGAAATTTTTAAATGTATAAAAAATCTAACACAAACTCGCTAAATATTAAATCCACCGTAATCGTTCTTGACGTCGAAGAGCTTCGCGATTATTTCTCGGTTCAAAGCCTTCGATTTCTCTTCCGACATTAAGTCAACGAGACTGGAGTCAAATAAGGTTGTTGAAGACGAAGAAGGGAGCGAAAGAAAAACGAAACACGACAGGGAATGAGGGGACATTCGAGATATCGACTGTACCCAATCTTTCTCTTTGAGCAGAAAAAAGATTCATTTTTGGCTGCCTCCTTCCATCGATTTTTCAGCCAACTCGGCCATTTCGCCAAGTGGCATTTTGAGAGCTCGGGTAAACACCGCGCGATAACATTAATATCGCTTCCTCGGTCGTCGGCGAACGTGTGCTATCTGCGCGGGCCAACTTTCTTTTTTCTTCTCTCTCTCTCTCATGCTCTCTCCTCTCTCTAACTCTCCCCAGTTTTTAACGCACTCCACGAGTTTTCTTTTCGTGAGGAAAACCTGGAAAAGGCTCGCCGTTCCCCTCAAAAATTCTCAGCCGGGGTTTTTCGGCTCGCGAAGCGAAAAAAATGATCGATAGACCGCGAATTCATTGCAAATATGTTGTCGGCGATAAACGAGACGGTAGCTTGTACACACACGCGACAGTTGTTTCCCCTTAATCTGATGTCGTTCGATCCGTTTATTGGCTCCCTCGTAAACCGCGGACTCACTTTGATCTGACTGCTCGACGTCGTCGCTGTCGTCATTCTACCCCAACGAAACTTGGTCGTTTCGCTTCGGCAAATTTACCTCACGGATAAGACGCTACGGAGGATTAAACGCGCGATGCATCCAGGATGGCCCCGATGAGAGAGCGGGAGAGAGCGAGAGACAGAGAGAGAGAGAGAGAGAGAGAGAGAGGGAGACGAGGAAGAGGGTTTGATAGCGGAGAGTGCGCGCTTGTAATTGGTTTGTCACGGTAGACTCAACTGCCGTGTAAATTTACCGATCCGAAAGGTGCTGCCATTGTTACACTCGCCTGAATGCCTCTGTGACAAGAAGATAGAGAAAGAGAGAGAGAGAGAGAGAGAGAGAGAGAACGAGAGAGATTGCATTCGCTGTGTCCCATTCTCCACATTCACCTCTTGTGCAATTTGCAAAATGACAAACCGCACGCGTCGTATTTGTTCGGAATATTTGATCGCATTTCGGCTACCGAAAATTCATCTTGAATTCAACCCCGATGAATTAAAATTGCAACAAGAAACAAAAGCGAAATAATATTTGCGTATCCCGGCACAACAAATATCGAAGTTTTACCGTTCTGGAAACACGTGTGCGATATACGTACGCGGCAATAAGATGCAAAAAGAGAGAATGAAAGTACGAGGGGAAGAGGCAACCAACAAACACACGAAACACTCGGTTGGTGAAAAAAAAATGTTTACCTCTTCTCTTTCTCTCTCTCTCTCTCTCTCTCCCTCTCCCTCTTCACCGTGTTATACGGCGCTTGGATACCACGACTGGAGGAGATATATTTCTGCATTTAATTATCCTGGATACGTTTCGAGAGTGTAAAACGAGCAGGGAACTGGCAGAATAGGAAGCGAGACGGAAGAAAAACGGTGATTCTTCGTTTTTCGAGCTCATTCGCGTTAACCCCACCGCTCGGCTTTTTAATGACATTCGCGACAAGGCGAGAAAGCACGCGTTGTCCAGACAGTGGCACTCTCTCCGACTATTATTAGTCCTAATAGACCATGTGTCACGAGCATCCTTCCTCCTTTTTTATCTCTCGTTCTCCCAACTCGTCCCGACCAGAGGCGAACGAGGCGAACGAGACGAAAAAAAGAACCAGAATAATTCGCGCCTGTTTCCGATAGCTTCGTCGACGAACGCGCAAAAAAAGAGAGAAAACGAGAATATCCAACCACCCACGAGCAGCAAAGCGGTCACGCGTCGAGATTATTTTCTGTTTCTGTTTGAAACTGATTCGCAGAAACAGGAAATTAACGCAAGCGGAGGGGACTGAAGAAAAAAATGCAAAACTTGAACATTTCTATATCGAGCTTCGGGAATTAATTTGCGATTGCATTCTACTTTATCGGGTGACCTGAAATTCGAGTTATAAACTGAACACGTGACTATGTATAAAAACTATTTTTTTCTATCGCGAAATAAAATTCATTTGACCGATACTTATTTGTTTTTGGCGGTTTCCACTGGCCAGTCTTGGTCGGTGAATCGCGCATAGACGGGTCCATTTGATAGAGAATTAACCCAAGCACGCGAGAGGCCACTGGCCTGTGTAAATCTTGAAACGCACGAGACGGGAACGTGCGTTACACGCGGCGATCTATCAGCGAAATCGTGTCGTGGATTACGATACCATCCGAAATGATCGGTGCACGGTTAAACGCGCGTCTATATAAACGCACACTCGCGTGGCAGCGGGGCACACGTAGCTCGTGCGTTCCGCTGGGCTTTAAGTGGCCGCGCGCTCGTAAACGCGACCCCGTGAGTTGACACCCGGCATTATCGTTCCTATGATTTACGCATTCCGCGACTGTAATTCACCTCGCTCGACTCGCGAGCTTGGGATTCGGGAGAGGCAGGGAAGGGGTGAGTCGCATCTCCTTTCGGTGAAATTTATTGCCGGCGCAACGCTCGACCGGACTAAC
>NCVS01000640.1:13299-36690 GCA_003055095.1 Goniozus legneri
TATATATATATATATATATATATATAAATCTCCCCGCCCCCGCGGGATCTTGACGAGCCCCGCGGCGAAACCGATCCGAGCCGTCTGTCGTCGAAACGAGCGGCAGCAGGCCGCTGCTAATAATATCCTCGTAATCGGCAAATCCGTTGGCTTTTGTCGATCGAATCGCTTCTCGATTGACTATGACATCCTCTAGTCCAAGAAATCGTATAATCTCCTACGAAATTGGAATACAGCTGTTTCCGAAGATTGCCTCGCTCGCGTGAATCAGGGGTGATGACGATTGGGAATGTACCTATCAGGAATTAGGAAGAGTGTCGTGATCGTCCACGGGGAAATGAAAGATCTCGAAATAATTATCTTGATCTTCCGAGAAGTCTCGAAAAGTGTCTCGGAGACCAATAATAGCGCGAAACCAAAATTTCTCAAAAGATAGATACCACTGCTAAATAAAGAATTTAAAAAGTGACTTTTTCATTAAAGATTCATTAGATAAATCGTCCGCTAACTGCCGCATCTCTCTTGTTCGTTCAACGCCAGTCTATCAATTCTATCGAGAACGTTAACCAGAAGCGCGATCGAACTCCCGTAGGAATCGTACGACGTAAGCGACATCTGGAAGGGGATGATAACGCGACAAAATGTTAACAATATTATCGCCGGAGCATAGATCGTTACTCTCTTATTTTAGGATCGACCGATGCTTTTTTTTTCTTCTCACTCGTTATTCTTTTATTCCTTCGGGCGATGCAGAACGAGATTCACCCTGCGAATACATCGCTTCGGTATTATTCCAATTTACTTCGACGGTGGGCGGTAGGAGTTTAATTACCCGTAACAACGTCGTCGAGGATTTTAATCTCCGGGAATGAAAACGTAATCGCGTTTTAATTGCAAAATAAGAACGTCATTATTTAGAACAAGAAAGTACACCGTACTCCCGTGCCTCTCTATCTTCCCCCGACACGGTCGTTCTTTTCTCTTTTTTCCCCCTCCTTTCGTAGACGACTTTGCAAAATCTCTAATCTACCAACTCTCGTTCTCTCTCTCACCCTGTCCTTCCGATTGCGCGCGAACGAACGAACGCGTCCAGGGCGCACGTAGCGGACGACCCTGGCAGCCACCCGGTCGAGATAATTACGCGCTTTAATTATTTAATTAATCCTGACGACGTTTCGGTGTTTTATCTGGCTGCTCGTTAGCCGGAGCGCACGCGGGAACATGCGTCGGGCGTAGCGGCTGAGCCGAGTGCGTGCATCCCCGTCGTACATATATATATATATATATATAACCCTACAAACGGATAGAGCGAGAAAGGGAAGAGCGCCGAGGAGCGCCGGTAAAAAGACGAGCTGGCCGCACGAGTTTGGGGTAAAAAATGAGAAGCGAAAGAGAGAGGAAGAGAGAACGAGTAAACGAATAAATAAGGACAGAGCGGATGACTGATGGAACAAAGAGAATATACCGAAAACGAAAATAACACGGCAAAAGAGGAGGGAAAAAATATACGAAAGAGAGGAGGACGCACGGTGGTGAAAATAAAAAATGGCTGGCAAACGAAGAAAAGAGAAACCAGGAGAGAGAGAGAGAGAGAGGGAGAGAGAGAGGGAGAGAGAGAGAGAGAGAGAGAGAGAGAGAGAGACGGAGACGGAGAGCAACACGCAGAATTGAGAAAATTAATCGCGGTAGGTTGTTCGAGCGAGACTGGGATAATATTTTTTCGCCGATTTATCTGCACTTCGTGCCACGGCTAGCCCGGAGAGTGTACTCGGGGAAATAGGTAAATGAGGGAAAAATAGGTCGTTTAGGGGCTGAAATAACGTTATCGAAACGAAATCCCGATACGAAACTGGATTATAGGTTGGTTCTAACGCAATTACCTTAATTACGATAATAATCAGGGCCCGCGCTATACATATAATACAACGCGCACGTGACTCTCCACCGTAGCGCTCCCGGTAAACACGAGCCGTGATAATTCGATCGCATGGGAAATACAGGCCGCGAATTTAGCCGCGAATTTTCGCGCCTCGTTTCATTTTTCGTTTCCCCGGGAATAAGGGCGAGAAAATGCGAATAGAGTGGCCGTGGTAGGCTACTGTGTCGAGGTGGAGTCAGGAGGTCACTCTTTCGCCAGTTTACGAGTTTTCCACCGGCCAATAAAAACGAACGTGCGAGAGAGAAAAGGGGAGGAAATGAAAGAGAGAGAAAGAAGCATATTGCACCCGGGGATTTCTTCGTCGAGTTTTGTCCCGTTTACTTCGTTCGATTACTTTTTGCTCTTTTCCAACCCGGAATGGTTATTACCTAAATTCCAAATTTATAATCACAGGTTCGATCTTACCCAGAAAATTAAGAATTTCTCTGCAGTAAGTTGATGCGATATGATCAATAATAAATAAAATCAATACTATCAAATGCGGAGCTAAAAAACAAATTCGAGCATTGAAATAGTTTAATCAGACATATTTGATTTAAGGCGCACACATAAATTATATGCACTGAATAAAAAGTATTTTTCTACTCAGAATACAAAATATTTTTTATCCGAGTATTCTTGTTCGCAGTATACTTTTACTTAAATATTTTAGATTTAAAAATATTGGTATTTTACCCTTCAAAATACCAAGGTTTTTAGCGGGACTAAAACTAAACTCTTTGTAGCATCCACTGTATTTTAAGGCAAATTTTATCTCTACTATTTATAACATAAATAATGGCTAATAAATGAAATTAATATATGAATATAAATATATTATATTACTTGTTATTATTTCAAATTCATAGTTCGTTTTAATCCGTGTTGACCAAGCGAGGTTAAATCGGCCATATTGATTTTAGTATTTTAATAACAACAATATCTACCAAATTTTTTAAAAATCAATAAACTTATTCTTATGTATAGTATATTTTGGTATTGTTAAAATAAGAATACCTTTATTTTTACCATAAGGAGAAATATTCTAGGTAGAAAAATACTTTTTTTTCAGTGTGCCTAGTGTTTTCCGTACTAATACTTGCCGTTACATTCGGAATGTACGTTTTATTATGGATCGATTATAATTTCACGTCGAGATGCATCGTATACGGAGAAAATCTCGTAAATTCGAATTCGCGGTCGAGCGCGGTATAGCACGAAAGTTGTTAGTTTCGGAGCAAGAGCTATTTGCAAATTTTCGGGTTGCGTGACGCCCGCGTTACATCGATGGGGTCAAAATTGAGTTAAGCTTTAAGCAGCCGGGGTGACTTTCCCGTTCACCGCGTGAATCCGCAACGAGCGTTCGTTAATTATTTTCACCCGGCTTTAATTCGAGTGCGCGATATTTGGCGAGGATTTCCAGAAATAAGAAAATAAACTGTAATTCGAGAGAGCGAGCGGGCGAGCGGGCTGGTGTAATTTACCGCTCATGGATGATAATTTTATCGACGGTTTAACGATTATATTTCTGCAATATATGTATAAACGCGCGAGTGTGCGTTACGTACGCGTACACGTATACCCCGACACGTAGGAGTTTACTTCGGTCCGTTGAAATTTATGGAATAATATCCGAGAGAGAAATATATATTGCGTTATTGCGCGAACTCCTCGCGATCTGTACACTGCGAATGGACCGGTCTAAGAGGTCGACTCGATAACCGATGGCCTCGGAATAAAGCTCCATTAGAATGAGAAGGGGGGGAGAGAGATAAAAAAAAAGAGAGGAAAATCCAATGCGGTGTAATACTCGATGATACATTACTTATACGGTATAAAATATTTTCGACGTCGAGAGTATTATTAATTCCTTTTTCATTCCCTTCGTATATAGTATATATACATAGACGCGAGAAGGAATGGCGCTCCCGAGTGTCAATAAAAATTAATTTCCAACTTTCTATCGTACGGTACCGTGAGCAATTTCTACTTTCCGAATACGGATTATTCATAGCGACTTTGCCGGAATTTGATACAACGCCATGAATTTCGAACGCCCGTTTCGCCATATAACCAGGACTAAGAAATTACCCCGATTTTAGCGGAGAAATTCCGTGTAACATCGCACCCCGTCATGATTTATAGGAGTTATTACCACGGTCTAGCTACTCGATTTTGAAACTTTTTTTCTTCTTCACTCCACTCTCCATCCACCTCCGTGGGTAATATTTTACGGTACACGCTTCTTCGCGTAGGTTGCACCCGGTTTAACGCGGGTAACGTCTAACGTCTCGGTAATGCCTGTACACGGCAACACAAATACCCATGTACGTATTAAGCGCCGAGACAAAGCACAATATCGTAAAATTCGAGCCAAGTGGACTCCTTTTTTTCCATTGTCAATTAAAGCCGAGATAGCGAGTCGATGAGTAAGGAGAGCAACGCGGATAGCGAATGATGCGCGCGCCATTTTCCCGAAAATAGGGAGAGAAAGTTGCAACGCAAGCGACGAGCGGTGCAAACCGGGAGAAACGATTCAAAAGAGACGTAAGACGATTTTCTCGAGTATTTTCGCGGCCGAGCGAGTACTATATAGAAGGGTGTATTCTTCGATTCCAGTGACATCTCCCCCTCCCCGGGAAGTCGCGACTCGCGACGGTATTCCGATCTCTCGTGTGCGTAAACGCACTGGGCGGAGAGTGAAAGACGTCGAGGGGAGAATTTCCCCGGAAAAATGAATAAAAAGGACGCGAAACGAGGCGAAGAACGCTGCCAAGATTTCACGTTCGCGCCAATGTCGTGCCGGTTCGGGCAAAAAGATAAAAGGATGGGAGAAAAGAGGGGAGAGGGAGAGAGATAGCGAGTAGATGGGGAGAGGGAGAGGTATATTCTCGCCTCGCGTGGCGCAATTTTACGGCTGTACGTGTGCCTATCGCGACGAAATAGACGGAAAGGAGAAAGGCTGGTAGGCGGGGGGATGGGTGGAGGTTCAACTCTCGAACGAGAAGGCTGAGGCACGTGATTTCGCGGCGAGGATCGAAACGAGATTACGGGGAAAGAAAAAGCTAAGCCAACTTTCCGTCTTCTGGGTACGTATGGTTGAGCGGGAGCACCGGTTGCGGACGTTAAACCATTCGTGGACAGTTTGTATTTTACATTTTATTTTAGCGGTACAATAAATATCCTAGTAACTGTACCCAAAGTATTCATAAGAAAATACTCGAGAAATGTTACAGTGTATGACATACACGGAGAGAAAAAATCAGTAATGTTCAGAATGCAACATAGTAACCATTACTACGTTACATAGTAACGATGATTTTCACCCGACAAAATTCATTTGACATATGTAAATACCACTATGTAAAATGGTTACGTCAACTATGTCAACATAGTAACGATTACTATCTTACACAGATGTCGTAGCGCGCATATATTTAATATTTATGTTTATGTTTTAATATTAAATAGCCGAGGCTGTGCCTCGGCTATTCCGTTCAGCCCCCGAAATCATACTCGTCCGTGAATTGCCACTTTAGGACCTAGTAACAAAAATATCTATTAGTGACGACTGCTATGTTACATGGTATTCAGTACCATTTCCTATAGTTTTCATTCCTATGCAGCATAGCAATATTTCCTATTTGCTTCATTACTATGTCACATAGTAAATATTACCATGTACATTGCAATGATTACTATTTCACATAGTATCGTTTATGAGTTTTCTAAAATATAAGTTTGATTACTATGTTGCATTGTGAACATTACTGATTTTTTCTCTCCGTGTACACTGTACATACACTGTATGTATAAAAAAGTTATTTATCGCACGTTACTGGTAGCTCCATAAAATCTTCGAATTGTTCGGAATCGGAGTTTCTTCCCACTTTCGTCTTCGGTTGTTCGGGATAGACGCGGTACGAGTTCGTTTTACTTGCGAATTTCAATATAAGAGGATGCACATCGCGTTGTATCGCACGAAATTTCGCGTCTAGCGGGTGTCACGTGCGCCAATCGCGAGATCCTGCCTTAATTAGTCAAAGCTATCCCACACCCCCCATCGGCTTACTTACGAGTGACTCATTAGGGCCGATGTCGCGTCTCGTAATTAGAACGCGCTTCGCGACTAATTAAGCCGCTGGTGAGAAAAAAAGCTCGGATAAAGAGCGGAAAAGAGCGAAAAAAAGAACGAAAAAGAGAGCGGAGAATCGAACCCACTCGCTAATAGCGTATCGACTGTATCCTTTTTATACCGGGTCTTGTTGCTTTCGAATATTTTCTCATTCCCCTCGCTGATCGTTGACGCCGCAACGCTATAATTGCACACCGATACTGGCCAGTTTAAACCACGCGAAACATCGGAGAATGTGGATTCTGTTAAATGTTTGGGTGATTAAATGGAAATTCATTAGTTTATTCTTCAAAATTCTTATTAACGAATGTACAAAAGACCCTCGAAAGGTCTAAAGATGAGAGAGAACGAGAGGACGAATGACTTTGCGAGCAGAGGTTAACGATCGCAATTTGTCAAGGGCGTATCAAGGCCGAAAAGTCCTTCCCGGTTATCGAAGGACCAACGTCTTCGAGCACGTCGTACTTTCGATCTTAAGCTCGGCCTGACGCCCCGTAAAATTACCTATCCGGTTTTACGCTATCGGTTATAACTATATATGAGCCGATGTCTAATGACGTATTTCTTGTGATATTTCACATCAAGCTGAGAACACTTACATTGGTTATTGGGAGAAAATTTCAGTTTTTTTATAGAATTCCTAACAAATAGATAAATATAGTTCAACTTCAGCTTATAATCGAAGGCTGAACTAAGATTCGTCCACCACCGATCAGTTTATAACTATCGGTATACGATTTATCGCAGATGGGAGTTATTCGGCGACCAGGAAGTTCTATTCTCGAGTCGGACGGTGAAAACTTGAGGGCAAGGTCGAAAGGTAATGGACTCTCTCGCGTGCCGCTTAAAGTCGCCTAGCTCTTCGCGGTCGTAGGTTGAATCATTAATGCGTTATCGCGCTCGAAAGCGGATGTTAATTTAATTATTTACGTAGAAAACGACGTCGAAACGAGAGGTCGGACGAGACCTGATTTACTCGAGCTTTTAGCCCGCCTATAACGCGAGAGCTCTCCCGCTCTCCCCACCTGCGCCATTTCCTCGTCCATGAATTATTTCAAGGTCGTTTCGATCACGCTAATCGATTCGAACGCCCTTTCCGCAGCTGACGTTTTCCCGGGCAAAATTTTTTCGAGTCCTCTGCGTTACACCGCGCGGTGCTCGCTTCCGCGCGTTCTCGTGCCCGGTCTCTCGCGTAGGGAAAGAGCAATATACGTCGAGAAGGGCTACACGCGTATTTTATTGCTCTCCCGCAGGGATATGGAGGGTCGCTCCGCTCGGCGAAAGGGCGCTTCTCGGGAATTGACCGAGACTGGCCCTTCGTTGTTTGAACAGCGATAATCCGCAGTCCGGGCTACAGCGTGACGTGTATACCTAGCGAAAAAAGCTCGATATATATACGCCGTACGAAATTTTTCGCTGGTCAGCTCGAATCAATAGCCAAATTTCGCGCGATTTCTTCGACTCGTTCTTTTTATGCCGTATTTTCTACATCCGTTTGAATATTCCTTCCCACCAGCGATACGTGACAGAACTGTAATAAATATCGTCGAGGAGGGTCGTATGTGTCGAACGGACCGAGGCGAAACGGAAGGTAACGAGAACTGCGGGGAGAGAGAGAGAGAGAGAGAGATAAATTGAAAGAACTCTCCAAGTTGTCAACCTCCACGCTCCCTCCATTCTCAGGATCGTCCCAGAGCACACAACCGATACCGTATGCGCACGCGCACCTCGTGGTTTTGCTCGTACATTCGCTTATTTATTTATTTATTTATTCAGAAATGCCTTCGAACGTTCGTCACTTCATGAATACGATATTAGGAGAGCGAGCTTTACCCGCCTCTCTCTTTCTCTCTCTCTCTCTCTCTCTTGTTCCAAGAATCCGCGAGCCGATGCTCATCCAGTCTATTTTTATTTACCCTTTTCCCTGTTTGTCCCCCGGCCTCTCGCGTGCACCCTTCTCGAAGCGCGCACGCTAGACAATATCGCGAAAATTTCGCCGCTCCTCGCCCCGAGCGGTGGGTTCTCTCTTTTTTTCCATAAAAATTTCATGAGATTGCGTATTAATAATAACGACTTAAAACTCGTCTACTTCTTTTTTCTGTCGCTCTCGCTCTCTCAGAGAAACTTTATTCTCGCTTCGTATGGCTCGTTCCTTCTTTTTTTTCGCAGAATACCGAACAGGTATACTCCTGACGGGGTTGTGAAAATATTACCGGGATGCTAATGCCATCGGTAATTTCAGATTCACGCTGGGGGGCCACTACGTCTGATTATTTATGATGTCGCGAACGAGCAAGGAATTCCATCTCGATCGAAGTCTTCGACATCCCCCGCCCTTGTTACAATAGCCGATAACCAAATCCGCTTTTGAAATTCCGTTTCGCGTGCGAAACTTTGCGATTCGACATCACGCCCGGCTATCGGTCAGGTGGAATCGTGTTTTCGAATTGTCTCGACGGCCTGGAAAAATGGCACACGCGGTTGTTCAATTCGATCATAGATCGTAAATGTGCCTTTTACATTTTATAGATAAAATAAAAAGAAAACTTTTTTATGTAAAGACACGCAAGACAAACTGCTACATAATCGACACAAGACTCTCAGAAATGAATAGCTTGATTCACGAGTATGAATCGTTCAAAATTCACATCGTCTGAGATATGCTAGCGATAATCTACTGAAAGGGCAGAATTTCTTAAGAAAGAGCGAGAGAAATAAGAAAAAATCCAGTAAATTGATTCACTTATTTCGTCGCGGAGTCCTTTTTCTATTCCGGCGAGGTGAGGGGGCAAAAAGCTCTCGCTTAATTCCAAACAGGGCTGAATATATCCGTTTACCGGGTTTGTTACCGCGGTGCGCAGTGTCGGCCGGCCGCTCTCGCGCGCCCGCCCGGGTCATGCGTTATTCATTTTCGAAATCACCACTGAACGCGTCGACGTGTACCTTTATATAAGTATGTATACGTGTGTGTATGTGTGTGTATATACGTATGCACACACCTGGCACTGGGCGAGGGTGGATATCGTCGAGAAAATCACCATAAAATCCGTCGAAAATCCCTATGCGCGAGGGAAGACGCTGCACAATTCATAGGAGACGCATTCGAACGCCGGAATAACGAGACCGAGGACGAATAAATAAGAGAAAAAAAGAAAGGAAACTGGGAGGAGGCGAAAATTGTGTTTCTCCGCGCGGCGAGACGACATTGTTCGCGAGTACACGCGAGGGGTGTCGCGAAAGGTTGGAAAAATGAACGCTCGGAGTTTTGCCCGAAAAAATTTTTCAAAGAGACCACGACACAGGTCGCGAATTACATTCGTGGCGAACAAACGATGCGACAATTCGAGCCGCGTGAACCATTCGATGGATTTTTTTCGCATTAGTATTTCTAGCTATCCCGTTGGAAAAGTTTCAAAACTCAAGATAAGAAATTTTTATAAATAGTCAAACTCGAAAAAATATATATTTCCATTTTATAATTAACTGTTTCATTCAAATTCCTGTATAAAAATCCGAAACATGGAAAGGAACAGAAGTATTGTTAGATTTTCTTACAAAAACTCGTAAAGAATTTTCTCTTGAATTAAATTTATTAACAACTTCACATAACATGTTTAGAGTTTATTGCCAAATTTCCAACGGGGGGTGCTTTTTTCATTTTGTACACTCGCATGAGAATATGCTGTCGCGCAGAGTCTCGAGAGAAAGAGGAAGAGAGAGAAAGAGAACTCGAGGGGGGATCTAGCTAGGTGGAGAAAAAAGGAGCCCAGGAGTATAGCACGAACAACGGGTAAAATTGGAGACTGGCGTCTCTATGGGGGAGGGGTGACAGTGGATGGAGATCCCGATATTCGACCCACGGGAGCAGTGGCCATTTCACGCGCCATTTCAATCCGTGACGTCGTCATCGGGAACAAACACTAGTCTCGCTCCCTTTTCGACTTCTCCTAACTCTTTTTTTTTGCTTTTGCAGTATACACTCGCATCCCCGACGACAAGGTTGCGTGACGAGTTTAACTATCGTATTACACATCGTTTATTCGGAAAACCAGCCGATAACGGTTCGTCGAATGCACGGCATTGAAAAATTTTCAACGACAATAAACGAGGAAAAAAAATTTCGCAGAGGGGAGACTATATACCTTTTCCATCGAATCGATATTTACACGTCGCTTATTTCGTTCCGTTTTACACCTAGCTCGATTTTTCCTCTCCGCGTCAAAAACGGCCATTAAAAAGAGAGAAAAAGAACGGACGAATAACGCATACATATATATTGTATAATATGTATGTATATAGATATATAAAATATATCCGGCGTATCGGAAACGGGAAGGCTATGCGCGAAGCTCAGCAATATCAACTTTCAACCCCGTAAAACTTTTCGCGGCTGACGTCTGACAGCTGTCAATGTTGGCCGTGGGTAGCCCGCGGTTTTCCATCTCCGCGACTCCGATTCCGTGCGTACGCGTTCACTCATCCCCCACTGCTCTCTTACTCCTTCTCTCTCTCTCTCTCCACCCCACCCACAGTCGTCCGACTGTCAAAGTGTCGGAAATCCTGGGTGCCATTCTTCCAGGACGCGCGTCCGACGATAATTCAGTCGACGGGCCGAGCACTCACGACGACCCCTCTCCTTTTTTTCGATTTGAAAATTATTTTATCTCGTCCGACGTTTCTACGTTTCACGGTTATCGTGGAGAAACATTTTCGAGACTGTCCGTTCTCTAATTGCGCCTCTCATTGAATGCGGAGTACAAAGAGCCGTTAATTACTCGGATTATTTGCGGAGAAGGGATTTGTGTACGGGTATTTGAGATTTTCGATATTGGTCGACAAAAGGGGACTCGGCAAAACAACACGCAGGGAAAAAAATTTTCGCAATTTTTCAGCCGAACAACGAACGTAAGGGAATGAAGAGACCGCAAAACTAAACAAGAGAAACGAGAATCGGAGGGAAAGCGCGCATGAAATCGATAGCGTTGATTGTCGATTTCGTTAACCCTTTTTTTCATTGAAAAGCCTTCTCGTGGGTATAACGGGAAAAACGAGTCGGTAAAACGCCGGATATAGAAGCACGAGTCGCGAGCGCAATGTTGCCGGCTCGACCAACCCTTGTCCGACTTTTCTAATTTCGCTCTTACTTCCCTTCTCTATATTTTCATCCAGACAAAGCTCGAAAATACAAATACCAATCGTAGAGTTTTGTTATTCGTACTTGAATTTCTATAATAAAACGATTCACCAAAAGTTTAAAATTAGATCTGTCAAGCAACATGATCGATCGATTGATCAATTCAACACGTTCAAATTATTTTTTTTATATTTAACTACTTCGATTATTCATAAACCTTCACTGTGTATATTATCGTAATTTTGTACAACTCGCAACCGCTAATGACCTCGTTGTTGACACGGTTGAAAATAAACTAATTAAAGAAATGTAAGAAAAATGTGCAAGATAAAGGGAAACGCAGCGGTAAATTAAACGGGCTGGCAATACCACGAGGGACTGAAAAAAAATGCGATCGGTACTCCTCAGCATCGCGTGCGATCGTCTTAATCAAGGTAGTATTCGTCGGGATCACGTGACCCGTGCGCGAAACGAAATAAGAGAGGTGGCGGAGTAGGGGTGGTCGTGAGCCATTTCGGGGGTTGAATTACGGCCGCGCGGGGGTCGTTAGCCAACCGCACGGGAGGAAAAGAGAGGCGGAACACAGTCCGGAGCTCGCGAATGCAGCCGCGAGAATAAAGCTCATCTAATTGCTACGCGACCTCTACTCGCCGACTTTCCATCGTCCTACTTAACGTATAATAAATTGCCACCGCGCAAACCAACACCACCTATCCTGACCGTGTCGAGCGAAATTTAAATCACCCTTGTTCGTCCCTCGCAACCGCGTTTTACTCCAAACCGAAAATAAAATTACCGCGAAACTGGAGTTCCGACGAAAAAGACACGAGGTACACAGAGACATGGTATTTAGTGGAGTAGAAATTTCGCGAAATTTAAACGCTCGCGACTGATAAATTCGGCAAACGTTCCCTCAATTTTTTTTTCCTCGGGAATTATACCGGATACGAATCGCTATATCGATAAGTCGATTCGACGAACAACCCCGCCGATAACATTCTCGCCATTTCACGGATTTATGAATTCTCGTCTAAGAGAAAAAAAATACCCAAAGAGAGAGTATTTTTGGCTTCCAGATTATTAATTGAGATATCAACGACCGATGGTGGTGGAGGCGAACTTTTCCAACTTTCACGAGAAAATAATTTTTTTTTCCACTCCCCCGCTTTATATAATCCTTCGCGAAGGGAAAAGCTTTCGGCGTAACGAAAAGTTGAAAAAAAAGGAAGGAGAAGGAAGGAATTTTTTTCTCACGCTCATCCTCTAACTCATCCACTCTCGCACCTACTCCGGGTTCTCTCGTTGGTGCGCGTGAGCGCGCGCGCGCGCTCGCACGGGGGAAACAAACGAGACATCGGGGATTCTCCGGATTTCGATTATAGACGATAACTCGGCTATATATGCGATCTTCGGCTAGGCTCCCGTATTAATACCGGGTCCTGGGTAGTTTCCGGAAATTCTCTATCTATCTCTCTCACCTTCCAATGGGATTATCCTTCCTGGTATTCGCGGAACTCTCCCTCTTCTCCCTTTCGTCCTCCCCCTTTACGTTCTGCGCGCGCGATTTGTCGCAAATTACTTCATAGCGAATATTACGATCCCATTCGAAGTTACCCCTCCGGTGGGGTGCTCAACCACCCCCTAGCTCGACGACCTCTAATTTCACTCGGAAGTTCCCTCTTATTAAAAAAAGAGAGAGAGAGAGAGAGAGAGAGAGAGAGGAAAGAGGAGAAAAACCTCCCGAATTCGCTCGGAACTTTGACGAATTTTAAATGATCGATCCGGACTCGACACCCGTGAAAATAACCCCAGCGGGGGTGCGAATACGACCTACTTTTCGATCTCCCAATCTACTCGAGGTAGTCGATGTCTGTTTTGGAAATGATGAATTTGGTTCCGTAGCAGTTTATTAGATAAATTTATTATCTTTTCTCTTTATTATAACTTTTGTGAAGAAACTGAATTAAGAGACACGAGACAGCTCACAGCCTAGTTTGTGGGTTCTAGTACCCTAAAAATTAGCAAATTTTCATTTCCACCAGGAATTGAGATTAATTTGGGTTCGATCCACCGATACGATTCGCTTGTGCATTAATTACGAGAACGAAGAGGAACAGCGTCGCGTGAGCGATGCCTGTCTCCGTGTATATAACCGGCGAATAATAGTCGCGGTAATAGTTACCGGAAATTCGATCGTTCGCCTAGCTCTTGTATTATCCATCTTCGCGGAAGTCTCCACTCTCTCTCGTTATCTCCCAACGGTTCTAGTCCCATTCGCTCGAACGCGGTAACTTCCTAGTCGATCTCTTATCGTCGCTAACGCGTATTATGCGCGTATTCATTGCATTACGCTTAGATTATACGTCATGCGATTTGACGCGAATCGTCGACAATTCTAATGTTAATCTTCTCCGCTCTCTCTGCGGATGGAAAAAATTTCTGCTCACGGTGGTTTATGAAAATTGCGTAACGAGGAAAGTCGTTTTACCATTTTGTAAAGGGAATAATTTTTTTTCACGTAAATCCGGTGTGAATCTTCTTAATGCATTACGGGAATTTTCATTTTTTAAATGCAAACCTAGGGAGGAAGATTTTCAAATGAAAAAATACAATTGTGTTGTGGTTTTGTATACACAGAGAGAAATAAATCGACCTGGATCACTTTAGAGATAAAGTAGTCATTTTAATGTAGAGAATACTTTAAATCGAGTGATCTTCACTCTTTTTCTTCTTTTAATTTACCAAATAAATAAGGTTACTGGCCTTCAGTGAATTTACTTTATTTAAAGTAAATTTGTCTTTACATAACGTGAACTTTGCTTTAATCAATGTTAGGACTTACATGAATAGTAAAAATTACTTTAAATTCAAGTAATATCTGCCAAATTCTTCAACTTGAATAATAAAGTAATTGTTACTTTAAATTAAGTTTCTCCAAATACGAGCCTTAAATTACGGTAAAGAAGTACTTTAATGTGGTAAAATTTACCATTTATTTTTCTGCGTGTAAGCAGCGGTTTGTGAAGCAACACCTTTCCAACAGCTAATTGTAATTCGAAATTTTTGATTACACAATCGACTTTTATCTTCCGACTTCGTACCAACAGAACTTATGTTATCGATAAATAGAGAACACTAATTCTCATCTCCTATTCCCGTTGCAGAGTGTAGCTTCCCAGTGAAATGGGAGGGTACGTGGTTTCAAAGTGGCGTGCGCCAGCCGATTCAGATCTCGAGGAACGAGCTATCGAGCAAAGGCACGTGCCTCCGTAACGAGGGCGACAAGTTTCTCTTGTACGACAAGTAAGTAAACTTCTAGCTATATTCCCACCTCGACGACATAAAAAGAGGATATGAAAACCCAGCCACAAAGAGGCTCGAGTGAGAAGAGGAAACTAAAAAAAAAGACGCGTTTCGATTAGCAAGGAGAAGTATTGTTTATCGAATCTCGACGGGCTTGTACGTGCTTCGCGTTGTTGTTCGTGAGCATTCGAAGAGACGCGAAGGGGGTAAGATGGGAGGGAGAGTACACAGAAGCGCGAGTTTGGCTCGGGGCTAGGCAAGGAGATTAAAGGACGGGACTCCGAATCGCTGTTCTTCACGAAGAGAATACAAGAAGGGAACGAGAGAGGAGAGAGAGAGAGAGAGAGAGGGATGCCAAGATCGCGCTCTTGTTTGTGTAATACTCGTGTCGCGCG
The DNA here is from genome assembly GCA_003055095.1 of Goniozus legneri. Taxonomy (NCBI): domain Eukaryota; kingdom Metazoa; phylum Arthropoda; class Insecta; order Hymenoptera; family Bethylidae; genus Goniozus; species Goniozus legneri. Next base: position 28,185 of record NCVS01000640.1, read on the forward strand.
CGCTTATACTCGCTCCGGCGAGCCAGCGACGAGATCCGAAAGGTTTGCGCGTAGATTTCTATCGCTCGGTTCCCTCGCGCCTCGCCAAAAACTCTCTCTCTCTCTCTCTCTCTCTCTCTCCGACCGGATCGATACAGAGAACTTCGCGAACTCCGCGTTTTCGTTAATTCCGTCTCGGAGTCTTTCCACCGCGAGCGCCCGTGAAAAATAAATCATGTTACCCGGCCCGCGTACCGCTGGTAATGCGCAATAATTCAGCGTTAAATATTGTCAAGACGGGTGCAGATGTAATAAAATTTCGCGATACGCTCGCCCAGGCGTTGTACGCTCTACGAGCCCCCCGTTGTCTGTGAATCTTTAAACGTGACAGTAATTCGCGATCGAAAGGAAACTCGGCCCCGCGGTAACTCGTTCTTTATGCAGTCCGAGAAGACAGGATGAGCGACGTTCGCCTCGTGTATTTCTCTCGCCGATGTTCTCGCGAAATAAAGTCCTTTCTTTTCGTCTCGCTTCTTTTTTATTCCTCCTCTCGCGCGATTTTCAGCTTCATCTGTGTTATAATAGAGATATACATATTACGTTCGTCTTCGTGACGTGACGTTTCTGTCTTCTCCCTTCTTTTTTCACCCGCTATTAGTGTATCAAAAAGTCGAGAGAGTAAAAAGATAAAAAAGTACGGCTCACGGGATGAAATATCGTAAGTAAAAAAAGTTTGGAAATTCTCTCGTAATAGTTGTATAATCTTTGATGCGAGCACGTCCGTCACGGGGATTTTCATCTCGCGGTGTAAAATATTCGCGAAACGTTCATTTTCACGAAGATGGCTTTGTGTTTTATCTCTCTCTCTCTCTCTCTCTCTCTCTCTCTCTCTCTCTCTCTCTCTCTCTCACTCACTCACTTCTGCTCGTGCCCTCTCGTTCCATCTGGATCGTGAATTTTTCGGAGCACGCTGATTAAAAACGGAAATCAACCATTAGGATTGTCGTGACATGAACGCTACTTTCATTTTTTTCATTGCGAGCTCCACGGAAATTCGTACGTTTCGCTATATTGCGAGCGCTTATGCATGTACAGAGTGAACTATTTTATCTTCAAGATGAAATAATAAAAAATCCAGCATTATTATCATATTTGCAACGAAAACTAAAATCTCTTCAGGACCGCTTTAACGCACAGACAGAGATAAAAAATAATCTTTCAGAAAGAGAGAGAGAGAGAGAGAGAGAGAGAGAGAGAATGAAAAAGAGAGATAATGAAAAAGAGATATTGCGAAATAAATTTTAGAAGTGCATATAAGCCAACAAAGGCACGAATGAACCTATTATCATTTCTTTTTCCACTGTTTCAGGAGAGCCTGCTACCGCTGCGTCGTCATTCACGAAAAGCACTCCAACGTTTTACAGTACAAAGAAAGTGAGTTGAGTTTGAAAAATTTTTCCTAAAACTCGCTAGAACAATAGGGATAGCACAGTTACGTTGGTACGGAGCCTGACGTATGAGCGAGATGAAAAAGTAGTCGAACAGTTGTAACGAATTACAATTCATATGATCGGATGCACTGTTCGACCTGGCCAAAACATTCGTCTTTCGATTAATTTGGCGTCGCGTGCCCGAACACGACGTAAGAACGAAAATGGCACGTTCACGAGACGTCCCAGTCTACGACGACAAGAAAAGACAATTTTCGGTGGAATTTAACGCGGGGGAAAACTCGGCTCGTGACGTCTCTTTTTTTCCGCCGTTCTTCGACTACCCGGGAACGATTTATCAACGTCCGAGACTTCTTATCGAATTTTAATCTGCATAGCATCGAGTCGGAGTCCTTGTACCATTCGAGTCGTTCTCTCATCGCGATCCGAGAGAAATATATGGATTAAACCGAGATTCGCGGAAAGGGAAAACTATGTAACAAAGAAAATATTGCGAGGCAGAAATGTCGGTTTTAACGAATATGAAAAATTCTTTCGGCGAGTTTGCGTATTGAATCGCGTTCATTATTTTGAATGTGCGGATAAAATCGTGCGAAAAGGGAAACACCGGATGAAAAGCCAGAGGGCTCTCAACGGCAGCGTCGATAGGCGGAAATTATTTATATCCGTCCTTTTGGGCTCGATAAAGTAGATAGCCTTATAGCAGAATGCCAAGAGTCGATCCTGGTGTTCCAACAGTTTTGCCACGAGGCTTTTTTTATCCGAGTGAAAAATTTTACTTTGGAGCTAAAAATCGTGTGTGATTATCTAAAAATCGCGAATATCTTGGCAACCGTGGGAACAAACGGAAAAGGATTAATTTGTTTGAAATTTCACGAACCATCTAATGTTTGAGTAACCGATTATTGTTTCTGGGACACCTTATATATGTACATTTACCAACGATTCGTTTCACTCTCCGAAAGTTGACTCTCCCTCGCGACCGTTTGCGCGTTATATATACGAGCCGGCATTTCACCGCGCGCTTATACCAAGGAGAAAGAAGAATCACGAAAGGGAGAGAGAGAGAGAGAGAGAGAGAGAGAGAGAGAGAGAAGGAATATCCTCAAGTTCCGCCGTGAACTTGGTACTCGGGGAGATTCGTCATTCCCCACCACCGTCAACGCGCTTTTCTCATTTTCTCACCCGACTTATTCCTCGAGTCAGTCAGTCCTCCCGCCAAGGATAAACTTCGGCCACGTAGCGTCTCGGATAGTAATATTACTTTACGATTATACTCTTCCGAGTGTACCGGGGGAATTACACTCTCGACACTCGAGTTTTATTCGAGCGTATTAATCATAAGGAGCGAGACGCAACCCGACTAGAAAATTCTGGCTAATCCTTGCGGCGGCTGTCCCGATCGGACATCTTGCCAGAAAAAGTGTATGCGGTATCCGAGATTGGAAAAATTTCATCGTCATTCTACTGTGGCAGAGCCAAGAGTAATGATCGGGAACTTCCCGAGAACTGCAAACGTAAATTGTAAAAACAAGAAAGGATTTTCTGGCGAGATATCTTCTCGTCGTTCCCCGCGACGCGTTCTAGTTTATCCCTGAGTAATTTTCAGCCGGGCTATAACGCGAAATCTTTGTTTCAGCTTACTGTCACGACAAGAAGTCACTTGCCTCGCTGTGCTCGTTCATAACGGGCGATGCTCTGCTCTATTCGATGTTCCGTGAGGAAGCACCGCCAGTGCCCTGTCCGTTCCGCGGACCCATGACCTTCTCGTACAATCGGGGCCATGGCACGTGTTCGATGCCGCAGAGTAACGTAGACACGTGCACGGATGACAGTAGGCTACTCTTTAGGTACCAGGCCTGCCCAGATGTGCCGGCGTCCGAAAGTGCAGGTATGTTTAATTTTTCTAGGAATGTTAATTAACACAAAAATGATTCTATTTTTCAATTCCTACTTCAGAATAATTTTCGTGTTTTTCATAAAAAATAATTGATGCTACATCAAAAAAATATGTAACTCACCACATACATTGTTTAGTGTTGTTTTATAAATAATTGATGATATTTAAACATTGAAAAACACATAGGAATGCATATACAACTATGAATGCTTATAAATACTCATTACATCAATCAATTTGACCGAATAATGAATTTTATTCAGTGAATCAAACCTGTCCCCTGAAGGTTCAAGTGTATACATACCTTATGAGCCACTTCGGTGATCACAGCGGAGGTTGAACGATACATCGATCATAATATCGTAGGATGTCGAAGTGGTGTATCTCGAAGCGTGACGCGGCAATTTTCGGAACAATTTTCACAACAATTTTCACGGCAATTAGACTTACCGGCTGAAGAATCGCGCTGTTGTAAAAAGAAGGAGGAAGACCGAGAGAGATAAATTGGTGGTTTCGAGCGTGTCACGGTCTCTTATCGGAGGGATAGAAAAAGAGTAGCGCGGGGGGAGAGCTGGAAACCCGGACGACCTCGAGATTAACGATTTCGCGTAGCGCCCTATTGCCGGACGTGAAGAGGGTGTGCTCTCGTGGCATAACCTGGTGAAATTTCAACGAGCTCGCGTCCCTAACGAAGGTCTTGTCGTTCTGTATATGTATATAGTATGCGTGGGGTTTGAGAGAAGAGGAACGACGATCATTCACCCTCCCGCTCTTAACCAAACTTAGCACGCGTATCAATGTCGTCATAAAGACATCGTTAAAGAAATATTCGGATAATATATTTTTTTTTTTATCATACATCGACGCTGAAAAGTTCGGGACTCGAATATGAGTATCGAGATTATCCAGATTGCAAATGGATTTTCCGTCAGTTGAAATATTTTTCAATTTTTTCAATTACTCGCTCACCGCGAACTCGCGAGCGTCATTCGTTTTACCTATACTGTAGAAATTCGGCATCGTATTTTAACGTCATCGCCGCGGAAATTAGCCGTAATGCGAAACGCGTTTTTGACCGTACACCCACCGATGGTAACCACGGACGTGCGCTGCGCGTTACATAATTTATACGTTACGATATTTTAATTAAGCCGCCATTGTGCGCGTGATCGAACGAAATTTAATAACGACGCGATCGTGCTGAAAAATGGATTTCAACGTAATCTCCGTGCGTATACATACTAGTGATAAAATTTTCGTGTATTTCCGGTTCCATTCGTTTTCCCCGTGTGTTTATATAATTCAATTCAACGTGTATGAAACTTTAGAACGTGAATTATCGACTGACTCGTCTACCGTTCGGATATTATTTTATTTATGTTTTCATCGAAAATATCGTGCAATTATGACGAGTGTGTGCGCGGATCAAACAAAAATAATGCGCAATCCGCGGAAGAATCTCGATACGAATGAAAAAGGGTGATGAAAACCGAGAAAAATGGAGGGAGAGCGGAACTTGTATTTGTATTCGATTTCATAACCTCTGCGTGATTCGATTTATCATCGATAGCGTACGAGTGGGAGAGAAAGAGAGGCCACGATTGCAGTGCCGCCGGGGCAGGAAGTTCACCAAAATGGAAACAATTTTATATGAAATGTAACCGGCGCTCTGCGGTCGGCCGGGCGGTTATGGCCTAACGCGGTCCGCGACCAACTCGAAATTTTCGGCTTTTGATTTTACCCACGCCAAACAATGTCTCAAAAGCGAATCGAACATCAATTCCAATCGTCCGATTAACAAATTTATCGACAACCCGCTTTGATACATCACGCAAATTCTCTCCTGTGTAATTTTTATCTCCCTTAATTCATGTGACATATTTCGTGTCAGCTTGACCGCCATAAACGCATTTCTCGGCTTATTAGTACGCGGAATGCAGTATAAAAATGCCGAGTACGATTATATTACAAATCACGAATTTATAAAACAGTTATGTCATTTCTCTTTTAAAAAAAATTCTTTATCAAACCAAACATTTTCCGCAATTTTTCAAAAAAGTATTCGCTGCCAAAATTTCGTTGGTAACTTTTTCTGCAATCTACGTTAAAATCGAAATGTCCGTGGCTTAATTTCAACTTTTCCAGCTCTTATCGGATTTTTCAAGGGCTCCGCGTCAGGCATTTTTACTTTTTCACCCGACTGATAAAGGTCAGGTGGAATATTTTCCGAGATTTTTATTTCCTCGTGTGACCGATCTGACATGGAATAGCTCGCATACTGCTGTACGTACGCAGCCGAATGATTGATACTCGACGTTTGCGCTGGAAAATTTCAGCCCGTGATCCTCCATCCGTGGTTTTCTTTGACCCGCAAAACGCTTCGGCGCGAATCACGCGGAGGTTTGCGGCGCCTCGATATGTCGAGAACGAAATCTCGCCGGTTCAGCCCGACGTGGTGGGTTTTTTCGTCCCCAAATTGCCGAACGAGCTCGGCGCGTACAGTCGAGAGAGGAGACGAGGGGATGGGGAGGGGGGAGAGTGCCGGGCTCGCACAAGAAAGAGGAAGAGGGTAGGAAAAAGGGCATTCGACTTTACCGCGAGATGTGATTTAGATACGAGAAGCTCGTGACTCTGGTATAAGTTGCGCGAGAAGGACGCTTAAAGAGAGCGAAGAAAAGCCCGGGAAGGAAAAAATTTCGGAGATGAAAGCTCGCGATAAGCGTCTCGATTACGCGTCACGCCTCTTTTTTCGACGCCAGTTATCTCGCGCTGGGTTCTCGACGACACTTCAGTGCTACGATCGAAAATCCGCGGTCACTCTTCTAGGAGTGCTCACACCAGAAAGGGATAGAGAGAGGCCGATTCACTCCGGCCTCTTTTGATCTCTCTGTGACCCCACTCGTGAAATTCATGCATAGATAATGCGTTATCGCGTCTCGGAGATTTTTCGCGGCCCCATTCCGCTAGCGAATAAAATCCTCGCGTATATATTTCTCCCGAACCAACACGAAATTCAAAAGTTCCAACGAGAAAAGTGTAACGCGCGTTCGGAGATCGTTGTCGATTTGTCAGAGAGTAGGAAAAGTCCTCGTGACCAAACATGGTTACCCGGGCTCGTGCGCAAGCTCGCTCGTTTCCGCGCGGTATCTCGATCGACACGAAACCGTACTGTGCGGATTTACACTGGCTCGCTCCGAAACTTGTTCGCTTCGAAACAAAAGGTATAGAAAAAAAGATGTTTAACCGTTAGGGGGAGAAATTGGCTTATGTGCCAGTAAATGAAATTTGTAATTTAATAAAATTCATCGATGTATCGATATTCATGAGTATGTATAATAAACACATTTATATGCACTCCTGAGTACATATGATTGTTCGAATAGAATTCCTCGTACGTTTCAATTTATATATGATGTATTGTATAGTAAGTTTATATATTATGGCCTCGCCGCAGATACGATCGATCCGTTGTTCATATCGCGTTACAATAGTCGTAACAACCATTGCTCGTATTCCAATTCAATGTCAACAGTAAAAATCCTTAATAAAACTAAATACAAGTTTCTCAACTGCTTTATTTCCTACTATCAAGTTCCTAATACGAAAAAAAAGCTGTTTTTCGGCAATCTGATTGTGTCACACAAGAAAACCACTTCAATCACCCGACTAAAGACCGATGTATCGTAAAATAGGAATCGAGCTACGTCACGCGAGCCTGAGGGTGTAGGGAGTAGGTGAAAGGGAGGCCGGTGTGATAATTGTCGTTGTTGTTTCTAGTGGAGGAGCTCGAGTGCCTGGCCACGTGGAAGGAGGGCAGCAGTCGTTACTTGGTAGGCCGTTTGCACCACGGTCACGCATCGAGCAACGAGGATCGATATCGGTGCTTCGTGTACGAGAAGGCCCCCCAGTCGATGCCGGCTGGCTTGAATCGAGCCACGCTCGATCAGGAGTCCGGTCTCGCCGCGGGCGCGGCACCGGCCCTCGCCGAGGGCACGTCCGAGGTTTATCGGGTCGCGCAGAGCGGCGACGCGACCTGCAACGGCCTCCTCAGCCCGATGGAGGGCTCGAGGACGATGACGCTGAAGAAAGGTGAGCGTCCCCTGGCGATAAATTCGCAAAAAGACCGCGCGAATCTGTTATCAAGCCCGAGTTTCCCAAACCCCTATCTCTCATCCGGCAAAGTCCTCACCCACACCGGCCACGGTAAACTTCGTTAACGGATTTCGCTCGAGCGGATTTCGCGATCTTCCCCTCTCTCGCTCCGTCCTCCTGCACTCTCGCAGTTGCCACTTTCTTTGGCAAATTGTTTCAAGTCGAGTGGCAGTAGCGCGTGTAGAGAGGATAGGGGGGAGGAGAAGAAGGGTATAAAGAACGGTGGACAAGCTGGAGTACTTGTAAGCATCGCCGCCGTTAATATCGCGATCCTTTTGCCTCGACTGAGGAGTCTTGGGAGGACCAGAGGGGTGGAAAATGGATTAACATGAAAACCACCCCTCTTGCTCGTCCTCTCGAGCTCTCGTGCTTCTTCGGCAATCGTCGTCGTCTTTCACCACGGTTTCGCGAAACTGCACTCCCAGGCGCCATACCTCTTTTTAACCGAGCGTGTCCGAAGAAAGTTTGTTCAATTAGCCCGGCGTTACTTACCGCTCGAGAGTCAATACACCAGCAATTTTTTCACGTGTACGAATTTTGGTACTGATGCCCAAAAAAAATCTCAAGGATCTCGACGTAAGAGTAAAATGCAGTCGTCTAGTTTTTATTTTAGCGGCAAAACTCGAGACAAGGGAGAAATTTTTGAGTTTATATTATAACACAGGATTTTGCAAGACTCTTCGAGATAACGTACAATACTAGATTCAGATTATCCTCTAAAAGACGAGACAAGACGTTTTAAATTCTCTTCTTGTTTTGTGGGCATCAGTAAATTCCGAAACTGCGCTATTTTTCGGGAGGTGTTATTTCGCGTCGCGTTGTTGAGGGAAATTTCATACCACCGAAAACGGAGGACTGGCTGTATCAATGAAAGCTCTCGGTGAGCCAGATTCTCGTCTACCCGCCCGCCGACATCGGTACTTTATTGCCGACGTTAAAGCACGTAGTTAACTGCGCACCGCCCGCGACACGGAAAATAATGGGAAAATAAAGAAGAGGGAGAGGCATACTCCGGTGAAGTTAG
>NCVS01000640.1:38674-57828 GCA_003055095.1 Goniozus legneri
CGTTTGTAACGCGCTATGCGGCATCTCAAGTTCGACCCGGACTGTTCAATCTCTCGAAAAATTCAGTAGCCTAAATTTTAATAATAGGCCGATCTGTCTCGTTCGAAAGTTGAAAATTTGAATTGGAGTAGCCCGTTTTTTTAGTGGTAGTATTACCATAATAATATGATCAAAAATATTTTTTCATTACTAAGTTGTCGAGACGATACACAAATTCATTTAAACGTTTGGGTTCCAAACAAATATCGATTGATATAGAAGATCCCAAAGAACGATCTTTGGAAAAAGAAGTCAACGGAGAGTAATGGTGGGTGCTCGATAAGGACGAAACAAAGCTACAGGGACCGAAAAAGTGAGTGAGCGAGGGAGAGTGGATGAAAAAAAAAGCAGATCGTAAAAACTGTTGACTGCCGCCGATAAACCCATAGAACTCGGACCTAGTGGAAAAGTTTTCGGACGGCTCGAGCGTAGGATTTAGTGCCAAGGGATGGATTGGTAGGGGGGGGATCGTTGCTATAGCGAGAACTGAGCTTCTCGAGAAGGAAAAAAAGTGATGGAATTAGAGGAATGGTAGTGTGTGGTAGGTTCGGAACGATTTGTCAAAATCTCGCAAACGACTACGATAAGTTACACGCCGAAGCCAAAGTAGAACCACGTTCCAAATAATAAATTAACTAAAAAAAGTTTGCTTGTACTCATGGAGAAAATCATATTTCCGAGAGAAATTTGTTTCGTTAGACAGATTTTGAAAATGCAGGTTTTATTTGCGAATAACTTTGATATCATATAAATGGATTATTTTGTCACTGAAAGATTTCGTATTAAATTTTCCATGCGTGAAACACAATTTGAGTACCAATGAATAAATTATTACCGATTAATACAGCGTACATCGGTTAACTTAAGTGGGCAATTTTCCGCAACTGATTCGTGTCGAATTCGCTAAAAAATTTTTTATTGAGTTCTATTTAGATTCGGTGTGATCTACTAGAGTCTCCTCATTTCCGCGTCTCCTTATTCACTTCTCCCCTTCCTCCCTCCAAGGAGCCCCGACGACAGAAAAAAAGTAGCTCGCAAACGCAACCACCCAAGAACGCAAACGCCCGTAAAATGGCGAATCCCACGGGCGTCAATCCTCTCATTCTTCTCTCGCTCTCCGGTAGCAGGCGCGGAGTTATCGCGCATCCGTTCACCGTGATTATTCGCGTCGTGCGCGAAAAAAAGAAACGTTCAATTTCCACGGTAGGGAATAAAAATATCTCGTCGTAATGAAAACGTTAAAAATTCACGAGCCATTATAATCCGTCATCCGGACGATATTCCATTTTCATAGCCGATCTCGATAAAATATAACTCCGGGAATACTACTTCTCTTTTTTTCTTTCTTTTTTTTTACGAAGCGAACGGGGAGAGTTCGAAAACGATCGCCCGGGACGGGGAAATTTCGTATTCCGCGTCGCGGCGCGAATTACACCGCGAAGACAGTTCAAGCACCACCGCTTGGTGTCGACGCCACACACGCACACGAGCTCCCGTGTGTACACACAGGAGTGTCCCGAGACGCGTGTGAACTTTCGTCGACAATCGTGACTTGCGTTACGGCAGCCACCTCTCGCGAAATTTCGCGGGAGAATTCGAAATCAGACGAGGTATCGCCCCTCTCGAGTTTTATATAACGTATATATGTGCTCGCGTATGGCCGTACATGGTGTTCGTAAGTGTACCTGGGACACCGAGTATAACGAGCCCGAATCCCCGAGCAATTAAGGCACCGTGCGCAAACGCGAAAGAGTTTCGACGAGGTACGTGATGCTCTGTAGCGTGTGCGAGGGTGGAGAGGGGAGGAGGGGGGGGGAGGAAAAATAGAAGGGATAAAATATCGAGCGTCTGCTACGGGGGATTGTTCGACGGTATAGATGGATGGAAAAAAAGGGAAATTGAAGTAAAGATAGGGGACAAAAAGTATAGTCGTACAGTGAATTGGCCGATGGGGCCACCCCCCAGGGGCGAAATTTGTCACTAGCGCCGAGTCACGTGTGCGCGCATTTGTTAATTGATTTATAGATTGGCGCGGTCTCGACCGGTCGACTCGATATTCGTTCTCGTTTTGTCCCACATCGAACCGATTCTTCTCCCCGACTGACGGAGATGGGAAAAAATATTTTTTCTCGTTAGAAAAGTAGGATTTTCATCTCGCTCTCTCTCTCTCTCTCTCTCTCCCTCCTTTTCTCTCGCTGAGGTGTCACGCAATATCGCGGACCATCTCGTCGTGTGGGTGGATTAACGACGCGGAATCCACCCAGCTTTGAGTAACGGGCGACATTCGGGTGAATCCTTCTTGGACTTTTATGGCGTCTCTGTCGAATAAATTCTTCTCGAACGAACGAGTACGAGGACTGCACGGTTTACGAATTTAGGCACGCGTTCGAAATTTTCTTTCTACTTGGATAGCCGGAGCGAGATGGAATTAGTAATCGAGTGGGACGAGATGACGAATCTCGAGTTCAAAACATTACGCTCTTGAACGAAATTTCGCTAATGAACGTTCCGATCTTGAAGATTCAGCTTATATTACCGTGAATATAACACAAATTGGCATCTATAATCTCTTTTGAGATGATATCGATAACGACGTTCATTTTACGAACTAAAATAAAATACTTGTTGACTTAGAGTAAAAATAATATTTCTCCCGTAGAAACATCAGCATATTTTTAATGCAATCTCAATGCATTAATATATATATTTGATATTGATATTTGATTATATGAGAATAATGGTAATATAAATATTTTATATTACCGAGCAACACGACGCAATTAACTTCAAAATTCGAGTGAATACCCTATTCAGCAGCTAATTTCTGTGAATTTAACCCAAAATCTTTCGCTGTGTATATGTTCTTCGGATTGAAAAACTTCACACACGTACACACCCCCGTGCATATGCACACAGAACACATTTCATGGTAGCTCATCGTAACGAGATAATTAGTACTCGAGCCGAATTCGCGTGAAATCATACAAATACATGGGAAACCGTGAAACGTACCGATCGTTATAATAAACTGCGCAAAATTTCGATTCCCCCCTGAGAATAGCCGATCGATACTTTTCGCTCCAGTTTAGCGAATAATTTTGCACCTTCGTGTATCCCGATATCGAGTCCGATGCATATCGCACATGGGAGAGTTGTTTTTCTTACGAGAACCAGTTCGCAATCGAACACTATCGTGCCCTTTAGCATATTTCTCATGGTATTCGCATTTTTCTCATTCGCTTTAATTAAATACATCGCGTGCGGACGGGGAAGCTCGCGTGAATACGCGACCATTGCAATACGAGCGAGCGAAGAGGTGGGGGTTGCTGACAAACGCGAAAGTGGAGGGGTTCCGATATTAACTCGATCTAGAAAAATACCAGAGTAATAAACGAGCCACGCTCACTCACCACGGCCGCAATTCAAACTCGGAATGACACTAAAATTGAGAATTGCATAAGTTCTGCACTTCATTGTAAGTTGTTCAATATGCATGCAACTTTTCATTTCTGTGCCTAATTACGGGGAAATTGTATTGCAGAAAAAAATTCAAAGCGCTCAACAGAGCTTTCTTGCGCTCTTTGATTTACGCGTTTATTTCAAGAATGCTCTCTGGAAAATCAATTTTTTCGAATTCTTTAACGGCCATTTCACTATGCTTCGTCGGAATGAAGTTCAGTACAGGAAATTTCCATACAATAATTCTGTATTTAACGTTTTCAACCCACGCGTATTAATTCACTTTGAGGGCAATAAATAAAATTAAAAGCAAATTCATCTCCGGTGTCCAATAACCAATCGGACTCGGCATGAACGTAGGAATCAATATCCGGAGTTAGGAAGAATCGAAAAGCACAAAAGGCATTTATATTACACTCCTCGTCAATAGAAGTGGCACTGGTTCGCGTCTTGAAGACTTGTGACAACATTGATATAAAAAGAAAAGTAAGGAGAGCGGAAAAAAGTTTAAAGTCGAGAAGAACGGCCCTTAAAGTGTCGTAATACTCGACGGCACTCGACCTCAAGGCTCGTTTTCGCTGGCGCGATTAACCTCGTTAAACCTGGCCTTATATATAGCTACATAATATATGTATATAAAAGATCGTAAAGGTTGAGCCGACTCGCGGGCAGGACCACCTCCGGCCCTCTCTCTTCTCGCCCGGAAATCGCTGAACGTAGCTCTTCTTTATTTCCCCCTTTCTCGCGTTTTTCCTCCTTCCTGACTGTTTTGCATCGCGAGCTGCGTTAAAACGACGGACCGGCTCCGGATAGCGGAACCCACTCTTCTCGGTGTAATGGCCGAGATCGTTAGAATTTTCATCCCGCTGTGACGTAGGAATAAAAAAAAACAGAGATAGCAAGGTGACCCCGGCTTTATTGAATCCCATCGAGTTCGCGGTTCGGGCGAGGTACAGCCACGAATCCGTGGAAGGAGAAATAATAACTCGCGCGGGTCTCAATGGCCCGAGAATTCCGTTCGATCGGTGAAAAAGTTGAATTCGATTTATCGGCGCGAGTTTCGCGCGATCGGCGTCTTTATTTGTTTGTCCCTAGAAGGAGTTGGGGATGTGAATGGGTGGGGGGATGAACTTCCGAGCGGACGGAAGGCGCTCGGAGCGTGAAGAAAGGGGAGAACGCGCCGGTATGGAAGTTCAGACGAACGAAAAAAAAGAGGAGAGCGAGAGAGAGAAAGAGCGCAGTAGAGTTCACGCGGGCCGTCGCGTCGCGCAGACTCATTTTTCATAAGTTCGAAAAACACACCCGGGGCAGTCGGTGCGTAAATTTGAATTTCCCCGTGGCAGCCGCGAGCCAGTCGGAAAAGTACTCGAGCACTCAATCGCGTAACACCGGTGTGTGGGTTTCATCCGCTCTGTGTGTACAAAAGAACCATTCGGCATATGGTCAGATATTCCAAACGACTCCTTCCCTAATGCGCGCTGACTCATCCATCCCGTTAATTAGAGTCGCGCTCACTCAGAAAAATTAATAACGGCCTCTGATTTTGATAAAATTTGCCGAGAATAAATGGTCACGCCGAGCGAGACGATTTTATCAGATTATCGTTAGGGTAAGGCGTTCTGTGAGTATGCGCTTGATAAGAGAACGAGGTTTTCGGTTAATATAGCTCGAATATTCTCCTAACCGATTGCATATGAAAATTAAAAAACGACATTTGCATCTATCTAAAGGAAACGAGTTTCTCGTTTTACTTAAAAAGAAAACATCAAATTATCCGATTTCTACTCTTTTCGGTGCAACGATCGATTTTTAATAGATCAATATTCTCGACGGTAAATCAGGCGCGTTGTGCGCCCGCCTAACAATCGATAAATCACGATTTAATACAGTATAGGGACAGTGCGAGGTTTCCAAACAGTGTATAGCGGTACGCGTACGTAGGGAGAGTTTGAACGCGGCTCATTGTGCTCGGCAAGTGCTAGATCCATTGTTGCATTGGCCATATTAGTCCGGTGTATTGGCTCAATGTTGCCATTGCCGCACCGGAAATAACGCGTCGAATGGAACACTCTGCCCTCGTTGGGAAAATAAAACTTCGCGGTTGACGCGCAATTTCGTATCGAAAATGGAAATTTTTGGTAGGTATACACGCGGCTATATAAATCACGTCGTATTTCGTGCGAGCGCTCGCTGCGCCTTCTGGAATTTGACTTTGTCGGGCCTCACGGCAGAATTTCGTCAGGATATAATGGAAGCGCGTGCATAAGCGTATCTCTCTCTCTCTCTCTCTCTCTCTCTCTCGTGACTGCGCGTTCCTCGATGCGCTATCTACGTCTCGGGCAATGCGGATACCGGGATACCAGAGCATCCTTGCACGCAAGGACGTGCCTCTGCGTTAACTGCATACCTCGTGTTCACACCTCGACGAGGAGCAACGCGAAACGTTTTGCCCCCTCCTCCGGACTGATAAAAAAAAAAGGAAACAAAATTCAATTCGAAATCGGAATTCGATAATTTTTGCTTTTAACGAGAATATTCAGGCTGGATAGCTCGAAGAGACCGATAGCGGGGTATTCTTCGTACTGACAACTTCGGTATCAAATAGAAAATTTGACCGTTCTGTTCTTTGAAATTGAACGGATTAAATAACTTTAATATAGTTCATGAAATATTATTAGTATTTATGAGTAAGATATACTAATAAAATACTAATAAGAAGATTCGTTTCTGAAACAAATAAAATAGAATTAGTGAGAAAGAAAATTGCACGAAAAAAAATCCATTTGCTACATTTTAAAAAATATAGATGACAGAACTCGAGTAAATGTACTCAATGCGTCGGATATCACACACCTTACAAAACTGGATAATCAGTGGGCGATGATTTTTCCTCCCAGCTTTGCAAGAGGTAGTCGTAAAACGCGCAGGAGAGAATGCATTGACCCATATGCGTGCATACCGGAAACATCTGCCAGCGTCTTTTCCGCAAACGAACACCACTGGCGCGTAACCTTTGATGTTTTCAAAAATCTTTGGAAAAAAACGAAAAGCGAGAGAGGGGGAGATGAAGAGATAGAGAGAGAAAGGGAACCCGAGAGGGAAACATTGAAAATCTTGCAAACGCGGACGAGACGAGAAATAATTTATCCGGGTTGTATGCGCGAGGATGACGGATTGCACTTTGCGCGCGAGTGTCTCGCGCATTCTGAAATCAATGCACGGAACGAGCTTGTAAAATCGCGCCCGTATATTCTACCGTATACGTACGTTCCTATATTTATATATAACACATACATATACGGTTAGAGGAGCGTAACGACTCGTACGCGCGGTCGTGTTACGAATACGGGGTCGGGTGGAGGGGTAGAGCTCGACGCGCAATAATCTCGCGTGTAGCAGCGGGGCGAGCGCGTGGACGTGGTGTGCTCGCGCATGCATACGTCATTGTTTTACCGCGTGCGATCGCGCCATCGGTGTTGGCGCGTTACACCCGCGGCTATATTCCCAAACGGCCACTTCGAATCCGCGATTCGAATCGTTTGCCGATAATACAAAAAAATAGAGGAACCCGAAAAACAAAATGAAACAAAACCGTGAGCAAAGCTGAACAGGACGCTTTTTTTTGGTGGTCGTTGAATTTTTCGGTATTATCGCAGATTTCCTGATTACGTGAATGAATTCTAGTTGAGAAATCGAGGGGGTTACAGAACTTCGGGAAATGAACGAAAAAATTCGAGTTTGGTTTGTGAATTAAACTAAATGAAGAGATTTACATTACGCGTTATACGATGAGAGAGAGAGAGAAAGAGAATAAGCAGGAGGAACGATTCTCGTTTCTAGAATACATTCATTCGATATATCCTTTTTTCCTTTATTATAGCTGCAATAAGGTACGGTGTACTTGTTTACAAATAATCATGGTTTCGCAACATTTCCAGTTCAATACTGTTGAATTTTTATTCTCCAACATTTTGAAAATAAGTTTACTAGAGAGGTTACCCAATCTCGATAGAAGCGAAACTCGTTACAGAGTTTGTCAATTATTTCTCAGTGTGATATAATTTATTATTAGTTCGAAGTTAACAAATTTACACAAGAGATTAGAATAATATATTTTGTGCTCCTCTTAATCGTTCGGTAATTTCGTTTCAACGCAAAACGACGACATCAAACACCGAAAATATCAACATATCCAAACTTGAATACCAACAGCACTAATAACGTTGCTGCTTCCTCGATTTGATTAATGAGAGAGATGAAACGACCTTGACTCAGATTTATAACAATCTACGAACCATATCTTGATATTTAGTGTAGAGTATTGAGGTCGTCGAAGACGTTCAACTCGAGTGGGTTAGTCGCGGCACCCGCGGCGTTATCGGCCGATTGGGCACAATACATGGAGGCGCTGCAATCCCTCAACTTGTCACTTACCCGCCCATCTAACCACCACCGCCATTATATTGTCTATCTCTCTCGTCTCACTACCTGTACGTATAGTCATCGACGACGGCTCCTTTCATCCACAAAAGCTCCCATTCTTGTCTCTCTCTCTCTCTCTCTCTCTGTCTGGTCGAACGGTACAGCAGGCACCCACGGTTGACCTTCGATCCGCGAATTCTCAAACGTGGAGACGGGGGAACGGGCCGAGATTAACTCGACCGAGCTCCTCTTCCGGAACGATGAATTTCTACGTAAACCCGAGCAATAATTGACGATGGATGGAGTAGAGGGACCCGGGCTGGCTTCACTGGTAATATCGATCCAATTACGAGTTAACGTCAATTTGCTTGTAATTTTTCGATGGAAACTTGAACGTAATTAGGCGAAAAGTTATTATCGTGAATAATTGAATTTTTGACGAAAAAGCTGGAGAAAGTTTTTAAGCGCGACAGGGTGTTGTTGGAAGTTTCGTTTTCTGCATTATCGGTAGGAGCCAAGAGAGAAAGAGAGAGAGAGAGAGAGGCAAACTAACGCGTAAAGCTCTTATTATTAAACGGCATTGCTGTAATCGAATTGATTAACCGCGAACGGCTCTTCGAGTAATAATTACCGTTATGCGGCACAGGTAATTACGATAGGTAGAGCGCTCGGCGTTTGACATTGATTACCTATTGTTGCGAGTGAAAATCGCTTATGCCGGTGGACAAGCGAAACGCGCTCGGCTCGACTTTGACGATAATTGCGGATCTTCGATCATTTTGCGTGATGCGTTATGGGATTTAATGGGGGGTTAATTAAATAAAATTTCCCGTTATTCGGTATGGTTTCATTATGTTATTAGCGAATTCCGCGAGCGTAAACGAGAGAAGAGACCGTAGCGGGAGGCTCGCGTTCGGCCGAACGCATGTATACATTATATCGCGTGACATACGTTCGTTTCGATTGCCCCGGCGAAACGCAACCGACGGCGTGTATTTCGCGAGGATATGAAACGAGCCGAGTGAAATCCCGCGATGCGGTCTTCCGATATCGCGTGATTTTAAATAGATTAAAATTTCATCGTTGCGCGTATTAGAGCGAAGGAAGCCCCTGCGAAATGGCAACCCGCATCGCGGCCAGGCTCGAATGGAATTCGCAATCGACTCCGGGGGCTCGGTGTTCTTATCGAATAGCGCGTCAAGACACGCATCGTCGAGGTAAAATTTCGGCTGGAATACGTGACCGACATTGCGAGTGGCCTGCTCTCCAAAGGGAAACAATTATCGACCCGGATCGAGCTTCGCCTACCGTGATGTTACAAGAATTGCTCTAGGGCACAGACGATATTGAAGTCGTTTAATTTTAAAGTGGTTCAAGTCAGTTTATTTATCGCTACTCTAATTTTAATAATTAACATACTGTTTATTTTGAACATATTCGTTTAATTATGAACAAAAAAAAAGTCGATGAACGATATTAACCGATACTAGAATACTGATACTGACTAAATTCTCACAGATTTCATTAACAATTGTATACCAAGTTATAACCGTAAAACAAAGATTGGATAGTTTGAAATAAATAAGAACAGCCAATGACCCCTGACGAGTCTACAGAAGACTAGTTGTTCGATCGCACGAAACACACGGGTGCGATAAAGAGTCGCAATGCGAAAACGAAAGCCCTGCAGTCGATCCTCGACGTTTCGACTTTTCGCCTCCTCGAAACCGCGCACGATTTATCGCGAGAACAGAGCGAGAGAGAAAATTTTCAACGCATTAGCTTAATACAATTTCCGTGACTCGTAATTCACTCCGCGGTACGTAACGCGGTAAAAACGGGAGAGAGAGAGAGAGAGAGAGAGAGAGAGAGGGAAAATGTAGAAGAAGCAGAGCGCCGTACACCTGTCACATCGCCGACCGAGATTAAGTAAGTGAGACTAATGTTATTCGAACAGTAATACGTAATTAAGGTAACGTCATTTACATCGCACGGTATAAATCCGGAGACGGAGAGAACGGAAGAAAGAATCGCTCGGGCTCATAGAAACCCGGCGAAAGATAAAGCGAATAAGAAATGGGTAGGAGAGGGGGGTTCGGAATACTCGACGCAAATTTCTCCTGCATATTCCGGTTCGCGCTCGGCCGCGTTAACGGACTCGAGCGCTAAATCGTTTTCGCCCGCGCATACACTCGCGGCTTAACCCACATTTCCGTTCCGTGGACACGCGCGCTCCTCGAAATGAGAAAATTGTCCTCGGGTCGAGCCAACGTCAGGAGAGGAACGCCCTGATGCACCTAGCTGCATTCCCCCTCCACGCGCGCCCACCTCGAGTCGCTCGAAATCGAACACCCGTAATTAATTTTATCGCGATATCGCGCGCAGTGGCAATTGCACGGTGCGAGAGCGGCCCGTTATTGGCTCGAATCACGAAACGGAATGGCTCTCGATGTACGACCGTGCGCCGTACATATCGCTACAATTATCCGTTGAAATTTCTACTCCCGTTGCTACACACGAATGTACATACAAGGTATCTCGAAATTGGAGTAGGCCTCAATTGGCAGAAAAGTCATTCAATTCTGAAAAAAATGTCCTCTTTCGTTTGAAAACCGAGTGCACTTACGTGTCTTACACTCCGATTGGTTACAGAAAAATCGGAATAACTCGCGACAACTCTCTCTATAAATCAAACATAAAAATTTTAAAGATCTCTCCGTCCGGAAAATTTGCGAGCTTCCATTATGCTTCAAAGTTTTGTGGTCATTTTGGGACACCCTGTATAAGAATTCGAAACTCTTATGACAGTCGTAACCGAGCTCTATCACGATCTTAACGGGAATTTAGCGAAATCGATATCTCGCCGCTGAAACGCCGAGCTCTCGATATTTCACGCCTTGGCGGAGTTCTCGTCCTGTTTTTCCGACTTTTCTCGCGGAGAATTTCAGCCCGTTGGATGCGCGCCCGGTCTCGTAAATTTGTATGCAAACTGCCAATCGCGACCGCGCATAAAGAGCGCGCGAGACGCGAGAATTTCCAACTTATCCAACTTGTTCTCTTTTCGACCCGCAGCAATTCTAGTAACGTGCATTCGTCGATATTATAGAAAAGACGCTCATAAATACTTTTATTATCGAATATCATTCCCGCTCTAATTGTACAAAAATTTATAGCGGTAGGATGTTATCCACAAAAATTTTGTTTATAAATTACAAATGTATTAGTTCCTCAACGGACGATAAATCGAGGCGGGATCGAGTTGGTCTATCAAAACGTTGGGTTTAATCAAGAATTTCGGATGTATTCCCAAGACGTAAGACTTGTTTTATTCAGAAGAGGACTGGTGATAAACGGCGCTACGGGCCGCGAGAAGATTTGTAAACATATCGATTTCACCGAGAGACCTCGAGACGCGGGATTTTTCTTCTCCCGGTTTTGGTACAAGGGGTGAATTTCAATCGCGGCATCGGAAGAGACCGCGAGAGAAAAGTATTACCCTTCTCTCCCCCTTCGAAACGAGATATCGGGCTCTCAATTTCTTGCGAGATGCACACGAGTGAAGAGACCGAGAGCCGCGCTTGTACGTGTAATCCAGGACGGCGATCACGAGGCCCGCGGGCTAACCCAGGACGTCGTCCTCGCGCGAAATTTGCAAGCAAATTGCCAATTCACGGGGGCACGCACGAATCCGAGCGTCCGCTCCTCTCCCTCTCTCTCTCTCTCTCTCTCTCTCTCTCTCTCTCTCTCTCTCTCGCTCTGGCACACGTATAGAGACTCGCACATGTGCACTCCTACTTTGGAATACGAACAGGAGACGAACACCTGCGCGCACGGTCCCGACACTCGAAGGGCCATTTCGCCAAGTTCCCGAGGGCGAGACAACCCCCGGATGTCCCATCGACTCTCCACGTCCGAAGGGATTCCACTCGCGCGAAAATAAAAATCAAATAATCAAAATTTAGAGATTTCATCAGTTGGTCGATTCAACCTGGAAATTCTTTGATACTCGAGAGAATTTTTGAATTCTCTAGAACTCAAATAATCGTTCCGATTAAGTGTTCAATTTGCAACTTTGACTCATTTCGGAGTACAAAATCTAAAGAAATTTTAATACATATTGCTTTTCTCGCAAGAAAAATCTCCACTCGAGTGATTAGGAGAGGCGCAATCACACGATGTTATTGTTCTCCCGAAACTCTACAGGGTTATAAAACTCGATGAGGCGAATTCTCGAGCCGCTAAGTGAAAACGCGAGACAGCCGGTGTATCGACGGGATGATCGCTGCGTCGGAGGCTCTTCCAGAGGATTTGCCGTCGATTTCGAGTCGGGAAATCCCCGCGTTCGCTGGCATCAACTATACGGTTCCGTTTTAAGGGTCATCCGTGGTTTCTCGTCGATTTTCTCTCCTGGCGTGCTTCTCCTTGGGAACGGGAAACGGGCTTCCTCTTGGAAGAGGGAATCCGCCGTTGGAAGTCATACAAACACGACTGGCAGAGGTGGAGGGGAGCTTTGCTGATGTCGACCGACAATTCCTGCATCGTCGCTACGTCGCTACGTCGCTCGCAATGCACATCTTGCAGTTTCGGTTTTTGCGACCCTATAACCTGCTCTGTCGTTCTCGAATGCATCGCTCTTTTCTTCCCTCCGCAGCTCGGTTTTTCTATCGGCGACCCTACGTCTTTCACCCTCGCGACGGGCTGTCTGGTTCCAGCCTAATTCCCCTCTATCTCTTCTAGAGGGAGAGAGATCGCGATACAACGCGCGATATTGGACGTACAATGTTATTCTGTCTTGATTTTATTTTTACGCACTTCTATATTTTTCGAGAGAGAATTCTACAGTGTACTATTTTTATTATTACACTTTGTCAATATCATATTGAATTGTTTACTCAACTCCGTAGTATTGCTAGGGCTCGATAAATATATTTATCTACTATCTGTCTTACTAAAAAAGGAAAAACATGCTCGAATTCCTTCCGTTATCGGACTCGTCCTAAAAGGCTTCTCTCGAAAAGTCGTTAACTCGATCTCGCGTGGATAATTACCGAGAGACATTGCAACGCGAGAATGCATTGGAAATCGTTGAACAGGCGTTTATCGTACTTGGCGCCTTGATTACGTTAGCCAATTAACACTTGGCTCGAAATCAAACGATTCGAGTCTCCTTTGTACCGCATCCCCGATGTCTTGCCACTATAATTTCTCCCTTTGGTCGATCCTCTGATCGTTTTACATCGATTCTAAACTACCCCTCACCCGTCAAAGTAGATAATATCGGATGCTAATCTCGCCGACGTTAATTGCATCTGCCGTTCCAGTCGGGCGAAATTGCAATAAAGCGCGGATTCGGATATAATTGAAAGACAGAAACAGAAACGAAACGAAAATGCAAATAAAATCGGACGAACGTAGGCGACGTACTCTCGACGAAAAATTCAATTTCCAGGTGAACGAGAGAGGGACGAAAAACTGTCGCGATGGAATTTTTGGCACGCGTTATTTTCCTTCTCGCGCGCACTCCCGCGGACCGGACCCGCCCGACTACGGCTCGTCGTGTCGTCACAGTCTCGGTCGATTTCCCTTTTCCGGCGTGGACGACGCGAACGGTTCGTTATGCAGCCCTGGGGATGGCTCGTTCCCATTCGGTTTTTTCTTCGCGCACCGAGAGCGACGTCGAAAAAGAAAAGCCAAGCCCGTAATCCATGTGTTTGCTCACTGCTGAAAAATTCGCCGGCCCTCATCGAGAATACCCTGCCGGCTTTTCGTCAACGAGGTTTGCCCAGTCCGTGAGTCGGAGGGAGGAAAAAATATACAGAGAGGGGACCGATAAAACAAAGAGAAGCGTTGATTCGTCGCAGGCAAAAAATATCGTAATTCATACGCATTCGCGTTGCAACGGTAACAAAGCTATCGATCGAATTCTAATACCGCTGAATTCGCGGTTTTGCAAATTCCATCAATGCGAATCCATCCGTATTTACCATGAAATATTACAATACGCGGGACTATGTTTCAATACGCAGTTTCGCGGTTCGCGGTTTTGCGCGACACACAAGCAGCTTTTCCGCGATTTGCGAATACAGCTCGATCGCACGGGGGAGTACTCCTGGCAATTTTTTGCCTTTAATCACGTTAATTTGAATCTCGAAACCTCGTACGGACTTTATCGTGTATTAACCCACCATCGTAAATAAACCTCGACGATTTAATGCAATTGTTGCACTCTGGGAATACGCGCTACGAATATAACTCTACTTCCTGACGTTTCTCGTTACTCTTTAATCCATTTGGCTGAAAAAAAGAATTACCACGATTGCCCTTTTTTTCGTTCTTGTCCATATTTTTCGTTAAATCGGAATTTGAAATTTGGCAAATCTCGGATCTCGGCGTGTTTCAAATTGGATTCCGAAACGTTGGTGCACGCACGGTGGCGCGCATCAAAATGACAGGTGTGATCGACAGTGACTCATAACGATAACGCGAACGAACTCGCGCTATCGATAATCCAGAAATTTTCTGAATATCAAGAGTGTCACTGCATCTGAACTGGTATACCGTTTTTCGAAATGAAATTTTCCTACTGCGAATTACGAATCTCTCCTGAACAGACGTCTAACAGTCTTATATTTTTTTATTTTAATCTCTTATTACTTGCTAAAATACCATAAATACTATGGGTACTTAGACTATAATTAGGAGTAACGAAGCGCAGGTACCATGCTCCATTTCTCTAAGCGAATAATTCATCATTCGATAGAACCTCTCCTACAAATCTTATCAGAGTGGCCATACTACGTTATTAAAAAGAAAAGGGAAAAATTCACAGAAAATTGAATGGAGATCCAATTATTATCGATGGTACTCGCCGAAGCGCGAAGTTGGCATTCCGAAAAACTGATTTTCCGTTCGATGCTCTCTCCCTCATTCGATTCGTCTAACGAATTACGCCGAGTTTATAATAAACAGCGGCAACGAGAAAGATATTAATTTGTCAGGCGCGATGATTAATTCAACGGTGGAATTATAAATGCTACACCGAACTCGCGATATAACGCGAATTTACGAAAATCGAGATATCGCGAGGAACAAGCAATCTTGGAAATTCACGGTAAGAGCCCGAAATTCGTTTCGGTAGACTTAAAAGCTAAAATGCCAAGAGCACTGGCGAAATATGCTCAAAATTTAAATATATTACCAACGGTACCGAAAGTTTATATCTAAAACGAAATTCAACAGTTTAGCTCGAAAATGTCCTGAATTGTAATTTTTATCGGGATTTATTTCAAGGAAGAAATCGGAACAATTCGACGAACGTCTTCTTCCAGAAAAGAGAGAGAGAGACGAAAAACGAAGAAAATAAGAAACGGTTAAAACGATCGCGTTGTGTTACCCCGCGAATCTCGAAAAGCCGGAAGTCGGGATTAACGTCACGGGGAAATAATTTCAACGTCAAAGAAGAGCGCGAGGCGCCTTTTCACGGTGGATCGGACACGAAGCACCTTACCTCACGTACACTCCGTACCAGCGGCTTTTTTCTTTCTCATACCATTCTCTTTTTACATCTCTCTCTCTCTCTCTCTCTCTCTCTCTCTCTCTCTCTCTCTTTCTCCTCTCATTCTACCCCCACTGCTGGTTCGCCCGTCTTTTTCACGAACACGAGGAATAAACGCTGGGAGGTTAGAATTCGCGTCTTTGAACTTGACACGGGTCACCTGACTTCGCGGTTCTCTCGTTCGCCAACTCTTTTCTCTCCTCTTTTTGTACCCCCTCTCTCTCTCCCTCTCTATCTCTCGCTCTCTCGCACATAGACACTTTCTTAGCTCGAGCGAACCGCAGAAGCTACCACCGCAGCATCCTCCCACAGCCCTTCATCGACGTCGACAAACCACCCCTTTCTAATGTCCACCCACTTTTTCCACGTTTCACCGCGCGAGGATCTTTATTTTTCTTCTCCTTTACGGCGCGTCTTTCACAACCCCTTTTTTTCGTTCCACGACGAACGTTTGATTAAAACCCGCACACTCCTCCGCAGCGGTAGCGATTGTTCTCTTCGTGTTCCACGGGTGATATCGGTTAGATGAAGACATCTTCGTGCTCTTTGACAAGAGTCGGCCCGACTGCAATTTCCGCTGAATAAATGGAACGATTATGCATACCGAGGACTGCTGGAAATTTTGGTTCGACAAAGACACTTATGTTTGATATAAGCTCTTATTACGATTCTACGAAATTCAACGTTATTGGCAACTTATCGCTTCTGTCAACGTTCTTGGCATATTTTCGTAAAATCGCTAGATGAGACTAGAGGTCCTCAGAGTTACAAGCTAGCAACAAAGACTCGTACGAGGCTTTTTCGAGCAACTATTAAAAGCTCGCTAGCAATACCGGTGGGACAACTTCTACCTAATATACCGAGACGGCGATTGGTTGGTGGGTGTTATAACGCTGGGTTGTGTGTTACGCGTACATATCGCGAGGCAAAATAACCATTAGGTGGTATCAGGTAGAAGGAGGGGGGAGGGGCGAAATCGGCCCAGAACCGCCAATAATCGCGTCCGACTACTATTAGCTCTCGAAACTGGCACAACCAAACTATCACGCGTATTCGGAACGCACCCTTCCGCACAGTTTAATTACGTTCTCGGCGAAGCCATTGTTTCTATACGCGAACTGCGCGGGTTATATAAACCGCGCTCCCACGGAATCGTAACGAGAGAGAAAGAGAGAGGGAGAGAGAGAGAAGCTATATTCTCTCGTAAAAGTGGCCTCGCTTATCGTTCGTTCCGCGTTCGCCTGCCCAGTCGTTCGTCTTTACTACTCACGGCACATCTATTCGACCGTCGGACAGAACTAACTTCGCGCTCGTGAACACGCCACCGGTTCTCTCTTTCTCTCTCCTTCTCTTACTTTCACAATTTTATTTTCACGCGCCAAAGCATCACGTACGTTTCCCAAAGACGTTGCTTCCTCTTCACAGACGTGGAATCGATTTTTCCACCTCCCTCTTCCTCCTCTCCCTCTTTCTCTGGTTGAGCGAGGAAAGGAACGATTCGGATTAACAAATTTCGCTCCAGCAATCAATTCTCCTACCGGCGACGAGTTGCCAAAGTATTCGGCGGTGTAATGCCCGGACGATTCCGAGAAAAGTTTCAGTCCCGCGAAACGTCTCCGCACTTTACCACCTTTTCGATAATGCGCCGGCAGTGAAAACGCGAGAGGGCGCGATAGGGGGGAACATTAGCCGCACTCACGACGGGGAAAATCAACGAAGAGAGATCGGCTTAAAGTCTTCGGGGAAAGTTAATGCATCGTCGAATTTCCATCCTGGGAACCGGCGCGCGAGCCCCGAGACGCTTCGAAACCGGAAGCGCGAGGCGATGGAGGAATAAGCGAGAGAGAGAGAGAGAGAACGGGATTGATCGTTACCCCGGGTTCGGTGTAAAAGTCGCCGAGTTTTCCGAACTCGTCGAGTGGAGAATCGAAGTGCCGCTTTAATTCGCGAGACTGTTAAAATAAAACGATTAATTCCGACTGCTTTTGCCGGTCGAGTTTAAAAAAAAATGGTCGAGAATTCAATCGCGATCGCTCGAATCCACGATTTTCCAATAACGAACGAGTCATCTGTGTATCAGCGGCTACACTCGAGAGCTCCGACCACTCGCGCCGTGAGTCACCAACTTCCGGGAAAGGACAACCCTCTTTAATCGTTTCGAAAGTTATTTCCGTGGAAAATTTATCTCTCTCGCGGCGTGAAAGCGCGTCGTCATTTCCGAACGACGGAACAAAGAACGTTCGGATTTCTTTCGTGGAGAATCCCATACCCAGTGAGTGAATATAGTCGACTCTACTAGACGTTAGCTTTGTAAAATCCAATCTGTTAAAAAATTGAATTAATCTCGTCCGCTGTATGGCACGAGTTGTTCGAAAATTGATTCTCCTAATAACTTTTCGCTATTTTTAATAACTCACTTTATCCATCACACCTCGCGCTTTCCTCCGAGACGCACGTGAGCTCGTAATTTTTTTTTCAACCGCTTTGCTTAACGATGCTCTTCAGCAACTAGGTCATCGGCGACCATCTATCTAAATATATAAAAAAATAGAAAAACAATTTACACACCACAGATGTGCTATAAATTATATCATAAAGAAACATCGAATTCTATTATAATTATTTTATAGTATAAATTTCTCTGCCAACAAGAGACCAACGTTATTCGATAAAATATTTCGTTGACGAAATAAATATTTTCTCGGTGCACAATCACACGTGTTATTTTAGTGAGAACTAGTGTATTCCCACCGATTCAATTCCAGAGAGTGGCACGGTAAATGATTTTTTGTTCCACCTCGGCCAAGAGAAAGGACGAATAATTAATTCGCTAATTCGCAAGCGGAATGCTCTTCGCGGGAACTAAAAGCCGGCTTTGACTTTTTTTTTCATCCTTTTACCCCCTCGTTTCCCGTGAAACGTCAATGATGATTACTTTATTATTCTCCTTCGGTGCGGGCAAAAAGGGGACCCTTGGACAAGAAAAAAAGCATCGTGAGTTTAATCACCGGGTATTAACTGTTGTAACGTCGACGGGGGGTGGGTTCGAGCAGAAATCGATGATCGATCGTCGACGTCAAAGGCCACTTGCTTCGGGTGCTCGAAATCAGATGCGATAATTAAGTCGTTGGGGCACGCAAAACGGATGTAACGGAGGAAGTTATCAACGTAAAAACGTCGAATCGATCTAGCCGACCGAGATAGCGCCTAACACTGATTAATTAAAAGTTAGAAGAGGGGAATACGTGTAACGTGCGTCGAGAAATCAACGAGAGCACGAGAGGGGCAGAATGACACGACGTTAATAAAAATGAAGAGAGCGCGAAAGGAAATGAAACGAGGAGACGAACGAGCACGCAACGTTGAGCGAGACGACGACACGTGTCGCAGAATTCCGACCGATCGATAAGAGTCGATATATAAAGAATTTTTTTTACGCTGCGGTCGTTAATTTCTCTCCGGAATATCGGCAAAGAAAACTTCTTGGTAAAGAAAAATGTCGTTAATTATGATGGCGAAGTTTGAGTCGACAGGCCGAGAAGTTAATATTGACGGGGTCGTTAACGATACAACCCGGTGAAAACTCGGCGTCCCCGTTCTCTCTCGGGGTGGTCCTTGTCCCGGAGTTGGAACGCCGTTCGATCGAAGGGCTCTCTTAGCCGGGCTCCTGTGTCCTTGG
>NCVS01000640.1:57873-88715 GCA_003055095.1 Goniozus legneri
CCTTCAACCGTGAATCGGCTAACGAGTCGGAAAAATCAAGTCTCCTTTGCCGCGTCTACCCCCTCCGTCCTCGCCCTTTGGTCCGCTT
Organism: Goniozus legneri; assembly: GCA_003055095.1. NCBI lineage: Eukaryota > Metazoa > Arthropoda > Insecta > Hymenoptera > Bethylidae > Goniozus > Goniozus legneri. Next base: position 57,962 of record NCVS01000640.1, read on the forward strand.
CGAAATTCATGTTTAATTAACCATAAAAATAACGAGATTCTTGCGGGCGCGATCCGCTCGAGTGCAAGCGCAAGGAGACTCGTCCCTCTCGGACTGTCGAGCCGATCGAATAGTCGCCGAGTGAAATTCTATCGACTTATCGATAGTACACTCTCCGGGATTATAACGAACGAAGAAGAAGAGTTAATAAGCATTGATTTGTTATTGATACATTTTATCGCACGTATCGCGCTCGATCAATTTTAACTGATTTTCGAGAGCTCAATTGAAGGAGGGATTTCGATCGGCTCCGCTCGCGATAACAAAGAAACGTGTCGGACTTGATAACTCGGGGAGAAAAAATTGATGCTAATGGGGAACAAAAGATTTTCGAAATGCCAAAGGAAGCGTAGTAGTAAGGATGAGTGCTAAGTGTTCAAAGGAGATGCTTCATGAAAACGAAGTACTCTTTCTCTATCTATCTCGGTAAAGGAGTTGAGATCTTCCTCCCTCTCTCTTTCTCCTCGTCGAACGAGAGAGAAGAGAGTTTTGGCCGCCGGAGGGTGCGTCGTCAGATTTGTCTCGTTAGAGTTCGCATTGTGCGTCCTTATGGCCGATTTACGCTCCCTTTCTCCCCCCCCCTCTCTCTCTCTCTCTCTCTCTTTCTCTTTCCGTCTCCTCCTCTCGTTGCAGCCATTCGCCTTCGGTCTTTTCCTTTCGCGCAGCACTTTTTCACCTCCTTTCTACCTTCGCTTCCATAGAATCTAACGAGTGCTCGTTCGGTTCGCGACCACAATGCGCAAATTTCACGTTCGCCAATCGACGCTCACCGGAGTTCTTCCTTTTAACGTTTCAGCGAGCTCGCCGGAGCCGAGGCAGTGTCCCTACCTCGGCAAGTTCACGGTGACCGAGGTCAACCGGAATCAAAGGAACGTGCGCGAGAGCAAGAAGGGCCAGAAGGTGAGACACGGCCAGGAACGCAGCAAGTCGCTAGCCGAGTCGAGGCGAGTCAACAACGACTATCTCGTCACGCGAGAGCGCGTGGGTCGCTCGAATCGTCGATACGAGGACGGCGAGGACGTCCCGACCAGACGAGCCAGACGGAATCCGCGTCTCGAGGACTTCCAGGTCGACATGGACGAGTTCGCGAGGGTTCGGCAATTCTGGGCGGCCGATCTCGACGAGGCCGAGTCCGACGGCGCTGTCAAGGTTCAGGTCGATTACTTCGGGGACTACCCGGACGGGCGCGAGGCCCCCAAGAAGCGCTCCCACACGCGTCCACGTCAGCTGGTTACGTACAGCGATCTCGTGAGGATGAGACGGGACCTGGACGCCCAGATGGACGACACGCTGGAAAGGCGCGAGAAACGCGAAGAGGAGGAGACGGCAACTTGCAATTCCGAAGTGACGATGGTCAACATCGGCTGTTCGACCGCCGATAGAATGGAATTTCATACCGAGTGCGAAGACTTTATCACAGGTTAGTTCAATCGATAAATTTGATCTATAATTAGTTTAGGAATGCTTTATGAACTTGGCACTCCATTTTTGAAAAAACTCTTTTTTCCATTTAAAATTGTTTATAGTTGTTTGCAGTGGACTTACTTTTGTTTGTACCACTCAAAATTCTAAGAAATATAAACAAATATATAGTTCGTAATGACTCAAAAAAATAAAATAACTTAAAAACTACTGATTTTTTTCAAATAAATGCTCTTTCAATATTGTGACGGGAATTATCGATCGATCGCTGTGTGAGCGTGCGGTCGATATTATCGTTACCGACGGTACCAAAAATGCGTTGGGAGCGCCCCGATCGTCGATCGTGTCGTAGCGCGATTGTCGCATAATTAGGACTTCTTCCTCGGCTGTCATTACGATAGGACGTGCGAATTATAAGAAAAACTCCCGATCCCGTGCTGTGAAGGACGTCTGTCTCCGAATTGTTAAAAAGAGCGAGTGTGTGTGGCCACCACTACTGTATGTATTTGATCCGTTAATTATAAGTATTTTATATTCGATAAATCGGTTGATTGGTTAACCTCGATCGTTCCATGTTCCCGGTCCATCACGTGAATCCACCTGGGTTACGTGTCTCATTCCGTCGGTTATTTTATTCTGAATTATCTTTTACTAGTTTAGTAAAACTAGTTGGCGCCCAATCGGTTTAATTGATCGTGTTTCGATCGTAAATTAGTGCACCATGAGCGCCGGCAGCCCTTGGACCAGGCCGCGCCGGGTGTGGACTCTCTGTCGCGGGAGTGATCCGATCGTTTTTTCCGTGAACGAAAAATTATTTCGGCGACGAGAAAATAGTCCGATCTCAATATTAAAATTTTTATAGTATCCAAAGTTTTGCTTAAAAAAACTAATATTTCATAGAATTTTGAGTATTACAAACAAAGATAAGTTCCCTACAACCAACTAAAAACAATTTTAAATTTTTACGTCAAAAAGAATAATTTTTTCAAAAGTGGGGTATCAAGTTCATATAGCTGATTAAGAAAAGTAATTTATTCTTTAAAGTTTTTCTCAACGAGATACAAATCTCTCCAAAACTCTGAAATAGAATATTCAGCAGCGTATGTGACGAATTTCGTCTTCTCTGGTTTTCAGCTTACTCCTGTCACGGTAGGTGGTTCGACGCGGAAGGTACGCAGTTCGTGATCGCCACGCCGTTGGCACGTAGAACGTCATGGACTAGGGAGAATAACAGGCCGCAGCCGTACAGGAATACGCGTAGATTGTGCTTCATGTATAAAGAGCACGGCGGGGTGGTCAGTCTGACCGCGAGTCCTATTGCCTGTCAGAGAGGAATACCTCCGCCGCAACCTCTACTTGCCTTCAACGCGACTAGCATCGGTGAGTTGTACACATCCGTGTATTATACATATAAAGTGTTTCGAAATAATACAGTCTTTTAATACGAAATAGCTTGCAAATTTCTAAAGTTTCTAAAATTCTGATTGATTTAAGGTCACTGTATGGAGGACAACGGTAGTGCGAGTCTTCACGCGACAATTACGACGATCTCTCTGCTCGTCGTCATCGTAGCGATCGTCAGGTGATTCTAAAGCAAGGGCCGCGGACAATCGAACGTGTCGAGAAGTGCGATCGGTCCACGGCGTTGATGAGGACGATAGTGCGAGAACTGCGAGAGTCCTCGCGAAATTAGTCGCCTGAGCGCATCACGAGCGAGCGAAACAAATATAGAGGGAAAGAGTGAGTCCACGGGTATACAATAGACGGTTAAACAAACATCAGCCACGCCGCCGGAAATGAAATCGAAATTTCCGCTGTTCGGTGAAAGGTCGACGTCGATAAACTTTGTGTGTGTGCCGAGAGAACGGCGTATATATACATACACTATATGTAGCTGTACTATAAATAAAAAGGGGGGTAAAATTTTTATTGAGAGCGGTGATAAAATTTTTTTAAATCGACTTATCGGATGAATTTACCGACGTCGACGTTTCCACGAATCGAGCGAGAGGCAGGAGCAAAAGAACGAATTGAATTTCATATCTACTCTCAAACGTCGAACGGTATACTTGTTCACGGCATGCGAATTAATCTGTAAAGTGTAAAATTTACGTAACTGTGATGGGTACTCGAATGCCGTCGCGAATTGACATTCGTTCATCCCTCTTGCTTCGTGATGCGAACGCGATCTCGGTCGCGCGCCTTGTTTTCATTTACAAGCAATAAGCAATAAAGACGCGTACCTGCGTCGTTCGATATGTCGCGTTCAGTCCGCGAGACGAAACTCGGCGCGTCTCTCTTAATGAAAATAAATTTTTTGCAAATCGATGTTGGAATATGTTCGTGCTTACGCTTATGAAAACGTCATATCGGTAAGAACAAAGAGATGCGATGCCAGTGCCGAGAGTTCGTTTCGTCGACTCTTTACGCGTTTGTATAATGTTTTTCGTGTGAACCGTGTCGAGAAATTGCGAGCTAAAGCGAGTGTATTATCGATACGGCGAAGTGCGTAAGAGAGAGTGAGAGAGAAAGAGAGAAAGAGAGAGAGAGAGAGAGAGAAAGAGAGAGAAAGAAAGAGTGGGAGAGAGTGAAAATTAGAACGAATAGCGATAAAGAAATTTAATCATATATTAGTAACGATAATGAATAATAATATGATAATACCAATACCAATACTAATGATTAGAAAAAAAAATAATAATATTAATAATAATAACGATAAGAGTGAGAGGATGCCGTTTGCCGGCGATATATATTATTGTAACTAATACAGAGTCTATATTATATTATTGTACAACCCTCTTTGTAATAATTAACCCTAAATCAAGAGACGACGTGCGTATGTGACGCATGTGCGATTGAGAGACGGTTGGACTGTTTCAAGATGACGTTTTCAGGTGAAAAAAAGAGAAGAAAGAAAATATAGAATGAAAGAAAAAAGAAAAACCAAACGCTATTTTACCACTTTTCCAATCACATCGACGAAGTTTTCTACGTCAAATAGAACGATCCGATGGCAAATTGATTTCCAATTATTATTGACAAGAACGATCCTGACGCCGAATGTCGATATACGTAGCCGAGTTGAATTTTTTACTTTCGCACGCGTTTAATCTTCATTTGATACGCCATTTTACGGTTCTACCGATTCCGATCATGGTGTTTTCAGATATTTTAAGAATTCTTTTTTCTATTCTCTAGTAATTGGTTCGAATGTATGTATATTTTAGATGTAATGTTCGAACGAAACAGATTTTTATTATCGTTGCGCATCAAAAATCAAAGATTTTCTTTAACGAGTTTGGTTCGATACTGGCGAGAGAATACAGTAGACGTAGGTGAAGAAATTTTAGAGGTTTGCGCACACTATAGTCACGTAAGAGCGTACCTAACGAGCAACGTATTCAGCGTTTACAATAGCACGTAAGATTGAAGGCTAGCAATAAGGTAGTGTAAATTTTAGAAACCAATAAGGCTCATTGTGACAGCAATCAGGCGATGTCCCGCGGTTAGACCGCTTATCTCGAAAAAAAAGACCATCCCGTTGTTTTCATACGATAATAATTAAATTATCTCATTGAAATTTGCACGGCGAGCCTATTATCGTTCTCGAAATCGAGATTTTCAGATTCTCTATTTTCGATTATTCCGCAATCGCGAATTCTTTAACGAGAGGAGGGAGAGAATGGAAGCGCGGGAGAGAAAAATTCTTGCCTCGATCTCGCTCGATAGCGCTCGACGAGTTCGGATTCAACGTGGCGTGCAATTTGCACTCTGCGCATATTCTATTATTTTCGATTTGTCCGTCGCAAACAACGCCGAGAGATTCGATAATTATCGGAGCATCCCCAAACATCGTTACTGACCGAGCGTCGATTCTCCCCATTCTCGTCAAACATTGCTGGGCAGCGCGCTATACGGCAGCGCGCGTCCATTTAATGAAATTGATGCAATCGCCAGATGCATTTAATGCGACAAATTTACACTGGTCTTAATATCGCGCGAATATGCCGCTAATAGACTCCCCGGGATGAAAAATCGAAAATATCATTTTTACTCTCTCTCTCTCTCTCTCTCTCTCTCTCTCTCTCTCTCGCTACACGCCCAATTGAATTTACCTCGAGGCGAAATTCTCCTCGGTCAATTTTATAGCTTGATGAGATATTCGTTTTTCGTTCTGCATAAAAAAGAGATAGAGATAGAGAGAGAGAAAGAGAAATTAATTTCAACTCGTTTCGCGGTAATCAAATTCCAGTTCTATTTTTTTGCACCCCAAGTAAAAGAGAAGAGTAGAAACAGGCGAAATTACAATCTTGAGGCAGAGTTTTCAGACGTGTTGCGTTGGGGACGGCACGTTAACGATTTTATGGGACATCCAGCGCGTCCAAAATGGGATTATCGGATTACTTTCGTGTCGGTACGAGTGCTTTAACCCGCGTACGTTCTACGGGCCTCGCTTTATTACCACTGTGAATTATACTCCTATTCTTGAATTTCTCTCTCTCTCTCTCTCTCTCTCTCTCTCACTTGCTCCTTCTCTCATTTTACTCTCACCTCTCCGGTTCTCGTACTTATACGGAGCGAACGCGAAATCAGCGGCCGTTCTCCAACTCGGTAGCGCGCCGGTCTGTCATAATGGCTCCTTTCAACCTCCTCGTTCAATTAATGCAAAATTTCGCGGTATTTCGAACCATGCGTACCCTCGAACGCTCTCATCCAAGTACACCGCTCTGCGATGAAACCCCAGTCACGTTTTCCGAAACTTGCCGAGTTGTATAGAATCCTCGTAATCGAACGTACGAGGCGATCGTCCTATCGCGCGGCTTTTCATTTCCCACTTAATCCCGCTCGTTTTCGCGAGAACTGTCTTGTCTGAGGAATCTCGTCGGTGTCGAATTAACGCGATTGTTACACAGTTGGGAATGCTTTCGAGTGAACCGTTTGAAGTTTTTGGGTTGAATTTTCAAGAAGTGCGATTAAAAATACAAAATCAGTTGTACTGTTGTGTAATTTTTCCATATTATATCACTAAAATTTGATTGCATCAGTAGACATAAATTCATTTCGTAAGAACAGAACAAATAGACACGCGAGAAAAGTCCTTAGAGAATAAAAAACAAAAGTAGTGATACTGATGTAATGATGTAATAACAGGTATAAGTGTCGCATTATCAAAGTTTAACAAAAGCAAGATCAAATTTACGGTCAACTATCAGAAAATCTGACATATTTAGTTTCAATTTCAAATATCGATAAAGGAATCTCGTAAATATTTTTCACGAGTAAATTTTCGTCTACCCTACTTCAGATGACTTATTTCAAATCGAAATTTTCAACTGTGTATGATCCCGATCGATTACACGGGGCTCGTCGTATGAGTCGAACCCGGTTCATTGTGCGAAAATATAAAGACATATGGGAGAGTATAACCGCGTTTTCAGCGAAACTCCTCGCTCCCCCTATTGATTCGGACACGCGTGCGAAGGAGCCTTTTCAATCAAGGGACAATCATCCCTCGAACGGTTTTTATCGAATCATCGTCGGCCCAGTCTACTCCCCACGGACGAACTTTTTGCCCGGATCTTTTTACCCGTTAACGAAGCCGAGTATTTTTTTTCGCCCCCAAAAAATCAATAACCGAAGAGAACAACAGTGAAAATTTTTCGACATTTTTCCCTTTTTTCCTAGTCCGGGAGTATCGATTCGACGAGTGTAAATAGCGATGAATTATACGCGATTTGGAGTGCTCCTCGAATCCAGTAGGGTCGTAAAATGGGCACGTGGGCGAGACGCCACGTGCCGGAGAAGGCGTGGACCGCGGGACAATTGTATATATATACATGAACAAAATCGGCGTGACGGGGCAGAATCAGCACGAGAAGCACGCATGGCGCTTTTTCGCGTTGCGTTTCACGTTAGTTATTATCGTCGCTCAAAAGGATGCTAAATAAACGAATGATCGTAACGACCTCGTTTATCGGCTCCAAGAGGGGAAAAAACAGCAATTATTTTCGATTTTCGTAGAGAAAATTCGTTCGATCGCGTATTGGGATGGAAATTTGCCAAAATTACGAATTTGTTCTGCGTTCGGCTGAACGAGTCGCGTAGTCGAGCACTTGTTGTTTGACCGCGGCTAAATAACCATCGAATAAACGATCACGGTCCGGGAGAATTATCGGCTCTTTGCTTTTCCTATTGGCTGTTGGGAATATCGAAAGAAATCAAGAGAGTTTTAGCCGAGTGCGATGAGATTAGCTCGAATATTCTTAACTTATGTATAATGGCTTCTCTCTCTCTTTCGCGAGAAAAGGAAGAAAAAATATGACTTATTAACGGTGGGTAGATGCTCAAAGGAAGAAAGTACTTTGAACGAACAGCTCCCTCGTCGTCGCCCGGACCCGCCGCGAGTTTCAATTAAATTCGTGAATGCCATTGGAGTCGCGCGTTCGCGGAGCCGATTGAGCTCGACCGAATGACTAAAAGCTTCCTCTCCGAATATCGCCGAGGCAGTCTTACCAAAGGACTGGAAAATTTTACCGAACGTGTGGGCTCTTCGGCTCGACGACGTCCTCGACAGTAAATTACTTAATTATTATTGATCGTTATTTTTGTTTTTTCCAATCACGAGAGCTCTAATTTCGTCGTGGTTAAAATTCGATTCGAGCTAATGTCGCGTAATCGTCCAACCCGCATGATAGAAACGATAAACGAGGAAGAGAGCGAGAGAGAGTGAGAGAGAACGAACAGCGGCAAAGAATTCTGTAATCTCTCGAATGAATGGAGGGAAAGCAATATCGCGTACAGAGAATGTTTGCGTGTGTATTTGTGTATGTGAACAGCGAAAGAGAGAGGAAACATGTATTCGTGAAGTAAAAAAAATACGAGGAAAATTGAGAAAAAGACAAAAAAAGAACTGATAGTAAGACGATAAGTGTGTAAGCTACCTGTGCCTTGTAACGAACTATAAAATGTATATAATAACAGAAAAATATACATAAACAATATATATGCATAGTCAAACATACCACTGTTTGTATGTTGACGAACGAACTTTAACGATCGATTACTTGAACAATCGTTGCCGTCTCTTAAAGAAAAAATTAAGAGAGAGAGAGAGAGAGAGAGAGAGAGAGAGAGAGAAATGAGAGAAAAAATGAAACCCCCATTTTGAAACTCGTTCAGCAAGCGAAACACGAAGAGAGGCTATAGGTTGAAAGCGAGAATGTAGAATGAGAGTACTTTGTGTGCAAAGGAATGAGACGAAAAAAATTTGGGAAAAAAGAATTATGTTGTTAAATAAAAATAGCAATAATCGAATCCCAGACTGAATTATAATTGAATGATACACCGTAACGCTATTACCTCGACACGGGACGAGCAAAGCGTGTTAATTATCATAATGATGTTATAGTATCTTGCCACATTGGGGAGATTTAATAATTCGCGGCACTCGAAATGGAAATTTTGTTTGGCCTGTCGAATTAAATGGCGACTGGGCGAACTAAAAGAAGAACAGACTGTTGCCTTTTTTGTAATCACACGATATAAATGAATTTCGTTCAAATTGCTCAAAGAGACGATATTTTCTTTGTTATCGTCCGACTGCGAAGCGATAATAACTTCATTAACGCCACGATTTTATTCCTTCCAACTAAGTTTTGAATGAAAATGATAACGGGACCAGAACGCGATTACGATCCCCTAACGGAAGTTTTTGGCAATAAAATTGATTAGTCGCAATGTAAGCCACTTCACCTCGGACAATCGTAAAGTATTTCAATTGACCAGATAGTCGATAAAACGAGAAAGACTGACTACGATTGATTCACCTGTCTAGCAGAAGTCGTGCAATACTGTTTTCTATTCGAGCAAACAAGTCTCTTATCGAGCTATATCTACAACCCGGTCTTAATTGATAACGTCGATGTTTTTTCCATATTTCGATGTTATTATTTCACCCTCTCTAGTCGAAAACAAGATCGAATATCGGTTCTCGTACGAGATTTATTTTTTCTAAGAAAAATAGCCGGGAGATCGAGCAGCTGATAGATCTCTCGGTAGATAGACCGTCGGAGATTCGTCCATTCAAAAAATATCAATAGAGGTAGTATCGGAGGTACGTTTTTCAGATTGGAAATAACGTCAGCGCGACGAGTTTATCCCGTCGCAACCCCCTCGTTCGAACTTGGACGGGTTACCTAAACTCACGTATATATACAGTACGTTCGTCTATACAGTAGCTCGTAGGCACATTCGTTGAGCTCGGTTGCCAATTGAGATCGCGTGTCAACCGATCGTCTGTCTACTCGGCAAGCGCGAGCGTATCGTCTACCCATCCTGCGAGAACGTGACGAGGACACTTTTTAATTTGTCTCTGGCGAGACGCGCGCTCGTCGCAGATTAACCAAACAACACACAGGGTGTCCCAGAACTATTGCCCGTAACTTGGACTAACAGATAATCCATGAAATTTTTAATCAAACGGTCTTTTCTCTTGTTTCGTCTTTTCCTTGTTTTGTTTCATCTCGGCTATTCGTATTATTCGTTAGCCAGTAAGAGACAACTTAGAGCTCCGATGACATGATTTACTCTAATTTTTAGATCTTGTATGTAGGTATTTTTATTTTTGGCGTATCTTTTAGTCTATAATTTCTTCTATTGAGAATTTCAAAAACTATTTAATAGTCCAACGAGAGCAACAATTTCGAGACACCCTATATATATACACTAGACGTGACAAACCCGTGATCTATACCTCCAAATATTCGATCACGCTATTGATGCGTGACCTAAACGACGAATACTATTCCTTTGTGATTGCGTAACTTGCTCGGTTTCGATGAAAAGGCTCGACGAGTTTCCGATTACACGATGCGAATTTTGCTAATTCAATGTGTAACGCAGATAGGGATCAACGTAATCGCATGAATCGGCTTGTCTTACGAGAATGGAAGGGATACTTGATTAACAGGTAGGTAATTAAGCGTCGTTTTTCATCCTCGAGTAGGCAATTTCTTTAATTCAAAGGCCCAGAAGGATCGATGCCTCGATCGCCCTGATTACAGTTAACAGTAGGGACATGTGTGCGTCAAATTGCCGAGATGCATATCGGAATCTTCGACAGTGAGTCAGTTATTAACGTTAGCGATTCATGAGGGTTCATGAAGAAAATTGAGCTATACCATACAGAACTCTAGAGAAAAAAACATACACAAGAGCCACGTCAATGACCACGTTTGCTTAATCGCGATCGACGTTCGAGGCTGGTATCGACTTCTACATCGTACCACATGCAAATTCCTAACTCGATGATAAAACGCAAGCAGGCAATTAAAAAAAAAATTACTTCGGTATGTAAAAAGCCCGTGGAACGATAAATTACGAAAGAGTTGGGAGCATCGAGTTGAGTCACGCGAAAATAAATGCTCGAGGATCAACTCATAAACAAGAATAAAAATAATAAACAGAAATTCCAGGTTTACGTAAAAACAAACTTATCTGATGATTTCACACCGATGAGATTACATCTTCCAAATTCTTTTGAGGTACTCGTTTCACCCCAAAAGAAGAATAAAATAAAACAACTTGTTATATATTGCTACAAATTGGTTAGAAACCTTCAAAATAAATAAATAAATTTTTTCAACAAAAGTTCTAATTCCATCGAATCATCTTTTTCGTACGTTTACTGGTATTGCGCTCTCATTTAAAACGAAGGCAAGACGCAATTTCGTGAAGTTCGAAAAGCAGCAATGGGTCCACGAATGAGTCGGCTACGACGATATATTGGTAGAAGGAATGTACTAGGAAGCTGTGGGGCAGTACACGCGAGGAAGCGAAAAAGGGAGAGAGAGAGAGAGAGAGGCCCGGCATAAAGTTCGCGTTAAATCAACGTCAGTGAGCAGTTACGCGAAACTTCAGCCATTTATAATCATTTTACGGGTACTTAGGAATTTATGGCGGCTTCTTAAAAGGAAACTACAGTGCATAAACGTTATCGCAATTTTAAACGAGGCTCGCGAGAAAGAGAGAGTGAGAGAGAGAGAGAGAGAGAGAGAGAGAGAGAAGTAAAGGGGTCATGAGAGGAGAGTGAAGCGTGTACGTAGTGTTACGATGGGCTTGGAAAATAAGAGCAAACCCCTCACCCTCTCCTTCTTTTCTTTCCGAAAGTATGAGCGAACTCCATTTCGATTATTAATTAAATCGCGCCGCACCGGTAAAATTCGATGATAATAACGATAAATCAATGTCGCGCGTACGACGATATCGATATGCATAACCGCGCGTCCAATATTGTTTTATTGTTAATGCCATCGGGCGTTATCTTTCAACTTTGAAAAAGTAATTAAGCCGAAGAGCGCGCGATGGAGTCGCGCTGGTAATTGAAATAACGTCTGATGTTTATTAATGGTTCGCGCTACGGTGTGTTCCACTGTCATTACGTGTAATTTGTTCCGTCGTTACATGTAAAATTAATATTATTTCCCCTCTGTAATTTTCTCTCGAACGATATTAAGAACAATGCTCAAAGAGGATGACAAGTGACGAGCCAAACAAACATTTAATATTTGCAGCTGTTTTTCACGCATACCAGAGTTAGTTACTCCAATTTTTTTCGTGAACACAAACAATGAAAAGAGCCGATCGATAATCACCACGTAGGTATGGTCCAGTCTCGAAACAAGTTTGTCCCGTCAGACTCAACAGTAACATCAAAACATTTTTCTCCCTCTCCAAACCACGATTTAACCTGACCCAAAATACCGTCGAAACATCCAGTAACCTGAAGAACTTCTCCGCGGATCTTCGATGAATTAATTTCCGCCAGACGTTAATTACACTCTCTCCCAGCCTGCTTAAATTCCAAGTTTATGTATGAGTGCAACGACAAACAGATGAATTTCGTTTTGCAAATAAAAACTCACCATTTATTTTAAAAATGACATAAAAAAACTGATAAAATGTTTCAAATTTTATCTCTTAACATTACAAAAAATATTGATGATTATTTCAGAAACTTTAATCAAGTTAATATTAGGATTGAGTTAGACTGCTCAAGAAAATCCTGATAAGAGTCGTAATATAGAATCCCGCAAAGCAATTTTTGAAAGTCACATCGCGTGCGGAAACGTGACGTCGTGAACGAGACACTCGGCGTAGTCATTGTTCCACTTATCGTTGATACACGTGAGACGAGGCTTTTCGATGCCTCAAGGCGAGACTAGAACGATCGCGCACGCGAGCTCGCACCGGTCAAATTCGATTTCAGTTACATTTTCCGAAGACAACGTCCACCGTTTAATCGAGTGCTATAAAAAAATCGATTAACGTTTATTTCCAACCGCGAAAGGTTAAGCGTCGATTGGTATGATCTGGTGCAATTTGCTCGTGTTATTGCGTACAAATTGATGAAAAAAACAAATATTCGTGACCAAGTTGAAACGAATCGTAATCGAATTATATAAAATAGATATAACCGACGCATTGAGGATAATTCGCGAAACTGATGAAATACTCTTTCGCTAAGAGAAAGGAGATAAATAATTGCGAGCATTGTTGAAAATAAAATGACGGTGAACGAAAAGTATAGAGAAGTGAAAATAACACTGTCGAATCGAGCTGTGAACAGTGACGAAAATAAGTAGAGAGACCCCGGGGGAGAATATCGAAAATTGACGCGCGTCATTCGCCTCGCTTGCAAACACGAAAAGTGCATATTGACATTTGCATCATTAGTCTCTCTTTTCAGACGATTTTGATTTCATCGATCGAACGAAAATTTGAAAAAAGGGTTCTCGGATTCAACGTCAGTCTTGGTTGTTAGAATCGACTTTCCGCGGAACGTCAATTAAAAATGATTGATCCGCGTCTTCGTAAGAACATCGGGAGCTCATAAATAGCTCCCGATGGAATGACTCGATATGAATCAATAACCTCAACGAATCCTACACAGACAATCGAAATGTACACTAAAACCGGAGACAATCCTTCGAGCAAATTTTCAAGTCGATACATTATTCTTTGAAACATTTGTACAGTAATTTTTATATCGAGCTATTTAGGCTACTCGAATTTTTTCTTAGAATCCGACACGAAAATTACGTTATTATCGATGTCAGCTCGAAAAACGATATCGACGCCATTAGCTTGCATTGTACTCGCAGCCGCGGGAATCCCGAGTTCGAAAAAACTTTTACCAAGAAAACGGTCCACTCGGGGAACACAAAATTTTCAACTGTGCACGTGCGTCGATACCGGTGGGATCTCGGATCCCGAGTAGGAGGGATATTTTGGAGAGGGGATAGTCAGTCTTTTGAGCAATGTCGATCAATTTATATATATACGAGGTAGAGCGAGTTGCACGAGTCACACTCCGAACGGCGTTGCTCACTAGTGGGAAGCGCGAATAGCGATACCGAGGGCCGAGTCCCCTTATCGAGTCGGGTAGGCTCGTTACGTGAGAGCGTGAGAGTCGCTCGGTCGCACCTCAGGAGAGAAGAAGATACGTTTCTTGGCGAAAATTGATATCCGAGTGGCACACCCCAGGAGAGGTCATTCGAAACCACTTTCCATCCGGAATAACCAATTTTTACTCCTCGCCTCGTCGATCCGCGCCCGTCCCTCTTTCTCCTCTGCAAATCGAATCGCGCTATTGGAGCTTTTTGCCACCGACGCGCCACTAGACAGAGAAATTTATCTTCGAAGGACAAGGTCGCGAGAGTCGGCGATTTAAACGAGCGACGAGCACAGTGACAAGCTGGAGGCCACAGGCGAGATTCAACGAGTCATTGGCAGCGCGCACTCGCCCGGATGACGAGACCCTAACTCTCGCTGGAATACACTAGGAGAACGCGAATGAATCGCGCTCCAAAAGGCCCATCGCGATAGATAAGGTAAAACGAGCGATGTATCAAGAGTATCTCGCTCCTGATAATCGATAATCTCGACCTGATAAACATCATCCGAGGATCCGATAAAAATGGATTGGACATGGCTCTTCTGTTACAGATAGTTTCGAGAGAAACTCGTCTTTATTGACCAGACACGGAAATTGGAAGTATTGGATTAGCCGTGGCCGAATTAGCGCCGTTCCCACCGAACGGTTCCTCATTCCGTACAAAATTCGGCAGGTGAGTGACTGCGCCGGGCAAAAAACGGCCGAATAAAATTTTGCGAGGAAAACTTTCGCCGTGGCATCTTCGGAAATATTCGCCGGTGAATTCGACGAGAGCGGCAAAATTTTCGTTGTCAAAAGTCGAACGAGGGAATTGGGAAATCGCGAGTGTTCGGTCGACGGTATCTTTAGCTGACGTCTGGTTATCCAATGCCGGTGCTCGAAACGGACGCGCGGATTTTTAGGACAGGCAGCGACGAGTCGCGGGTGTCATTGACTCGCGACGAGCCGTGCAAATACGCCTGGACGCTTGAGGAAAGAAAGAAACGGACGTCACGTGTCTTGTTTGCCGAAATTTCAATCGATCTCGTTCCCATCTATGGTGTAAAAAAAGACGACAATTTTTATCGGAATCTCGTGAACGATTAGACTCACCGATATCCCCGATAAGCGCGAATTTCGTATTATCTCATTTCGATTCATCTACCGAATTCCTTCTATTAACTGAGCGGCACATGTTCGGCGAGTTTATCGCGAATGGCGCGCGGTTTTCTAAACGAAAAACACAGAATCGTCGGGGACCCATTGAATAGTCTCGCGATCGCGCGATTGCAGAATCGATAAGAGAACGTGGTATGTCAGTAGAGTGTCGATACTGCTAATCTCGGGCTACGATTTCGGCAAAAATGCAAGACCGTTGCGAAATGGTTAATGAATTTACGTAACTGCTTGCGATAACGTTTTTTCGGCAAGGAATTTATTAATGAAAACTATGAAAGACCTATTTACGATGGCAAATAAAAACCGCAAGTGGACCATCTCGCGACGATTACGGCATTTCTGCCAAAGCTGGAGTAGGACAAGGAAAGTCCGTGACACTCATTAACGTTGTTACTCATTTGTCGCGAAAGAGCGAATCGATCACGCATCGACGCGTCTCGAGTGCGTCTGACTATCATCCACAGCTCTTTTTGTTTCTCGCGCGTTATCGATCCCCGTTTATTTTCGCGCCGATAAAAATATTATTTCCCTCGCGATAGCTGAATCATCGTTCGGCATTCACGATTAATTAAAAACTTATTTTCGTTATTTCCCGGCACGTGATCAAAATTTACAGCCGAGGCTCTTTCCTCGAAAATTTTCTACGTTATATCGGTTATTAAAATTTTACAATCTCTCATTATATTAGAACGTTCGCGATTCTCTGTCCAAGGTGACCCAGTCTTCGATATTGCACACTACCGGGAACGGTTCGTGAATGCGCGTACGCGCTGGGAGGAAAAAATGTCGGCTGCATTACGAGATTCCTAAATCAATTACGGGCCGTTTAAATTTCGATATTAAATTTTCGCCGAGTCTGACGTTTTAATACTCATTTTCGGCTGACGATGAAGAGGGAAGGTAGACGAATAAGTGTGCTAATGGCAAAGTAAATTTTCTTAATAAATCCTCGTCATATGAATATGCGACAACACCGCGAGCCGCTCGGCTTCCATAAATCGCCGGAACGAAGGATATTGGAATTCTGCTGAAAACGCGAGAACGCGAACAACCCGAAGGCCCCTCCGCAGTTACGCAATCGATGCCGAGAGAAAAAGTATCCGCGTATTAACCGGATGTCTCGCTGACGAAAACGACTATTTCCCGTCGCTTTTATCTCGATTAATCGCATCCAATTCGAGTAATTTAAATGCCATTACGCGTCTAATCGGGTTCTCGAGAACCGCCGTCACTCTTGATAATTCTCTCAAAATGCGTTATGCAATTTTTTTCTCTGCACTCGCGATCGAGAAACATTGTCACCCAAATCTTTCGACCACGTGACTGACGTTTCAATTCATCATTGCATTCATCAATCATTGGCGCCTACCGGAATCCTTTTCTTCTCTCTCGATATCTTATCGCCCGCGTCGGCGTCGATTCTACCGAGACAACAAAAAGCGTTTTTCTTCGATTATGTATACCAATTAACTTTTTTCTATTCCTGTTAATTCGCGGTGTGAAAGCATTCGTCGTGCTCGTGATTTAGATTAAAAAAATGAAAATATCGAAAGTCCAAAGTAAATTGCAAAATTCTGAAAAGTGGAAAATACATCTCTGTACGTTATCCGCAATTTTTACGATTCCATTGATAAGGTGAAAGGTAGCGAGTGCGGAAAATGTCTCACTAATATTGTTTCAGAATGATAGAAAAATTCGAACGGACCCTCGGTAAGACGCGAGGTTCTTTGAGTTTACCACAAAGATTTTCCTCGTTCTCCGGCGAGCTTATAAACCACTTTCCGCGGCGGAAATTCATGAGACGTAAACAAGTAATCGAACACTAATCGCGCTTGCAATGTGGATTTATCAACCTAGTTGTGAAAACCGAAAGGCATTAGTCATAAACAGGCACAGTTCGCACTGCCAATCTCGCATCTCTCCACAGTCGCAGTTCATTGAATATCACGCGAAATAAATTGTTTAAAATTAATCTGTTTCTTTATATTTCATTCGGTCCAACGTTACTTCGAACAATCGGATTTAAAAATAAAATTACAAACTTCGTAGACAACGCTATTTAAATCAATATCGACTCGAGAATAATAAACTTGTGAAAGTGACCTGTTAGAAAGGAATTGTTCGAATCAGTTATTCCCCATTAGCGAACGCGAACATGAAAATATCATCAAGCGCTGATTATTGAAAGAGGGAGAAGTCGTTTAACCTACCATTAATTGCGCCAATAATTCCACCGACGGAATAATTATACGATACTACATGCAATCAGTAACTAATTGAAGAACATGAATAATTTTCAAGAATTTCGATAGCTAGGTGAAAAAAAAGTACCTCGTACTTTTTTTGTTACTGACTAAAGGATATTGAAAATTTCCGTTTAAAAATTTTCCGAGGTCTACGGTTAGCGATAAGGTAAACCTTTATACTCAACTTTTCCGAGCTACGTAATGGTTTACTACCTGCTCAGTCGGATAGATCAGGGGATAAGGGAATGGATAACGCAAAATGAGTGAATCCTTGAACGGCGTGTGAGAAATTTCCACTCAAAGAATCTTTCATTCCGGAAGAACTATCTCGTGGAAAATTTATGCCTCGAGAGACGCAACGCGGCGATCTCCAAAAGGAAATTTTGAATGGAAAATTTTCCCCATGATAATCTGAAACTAAGCTGATTTGAATTACTAAATAAGCAATATGGTTTATGTCAGCAATTAACTAATACCGAAGCGTTTAACTCTGCATCTTGTTGATATTTGGAGCATGTCGATCATCATATTCACGCGAGTTATCGCGTAATACTGAATATGTCAGCTGGCTCTCTGTACTAAGTTATCACTATTTTATTCATTGTATACTATTATATCGGTTGTGTGTTTATTAAGTAGTTCGTATTTGACTTAATAACAGAGTTACCTGTGTGTGTGTGTGTGTAATGTTGTTCCAATAATTACATTTTCCATCGTCAATTATTCTTGAAATTTGTAATGATCTAACGAAAAACTTCTATTATGTTTTCGAGGTTAGGTTAACGCGATGCATCAATCACACATGATACGAAAAATTCGTATCTTACATAAGTAAATAACAAATGTTTTATCTGCGGTAAACATTACAAACATGCGTGCCTTTTCATGAGTGATAGTGATAATTGTAGTCAATATGTATAAAACAAATCAATTGGCAAAAATCCAAACAGCAGTATGAAAGAATGGAGAAATGTCAAATTTTTAAATGACAAGTGGTACATAATATTGTTTTGAAATTTTTCCTCGTCGTTTTCATATTTTGGATAATATTTTGTGAGAAAAATTGTCTCGAAGATAATTTTATAAACATTCCAATTTCTTCGAGAATTTTAAATATTTTATTTTTGTATCTATAAAATCATAATATTATTTGAATAAATCGTATAATACCATATGAAATATGTTATTGATAACTGTAAATTAAATGGCTCGTAAAATTATTGCAGCTGACAAACAAGATGGAATTGTCATTAGTCGGAGCATTTTTATTTTTGTTGGGTAAGTATATGTGGTAATTCAATATCGGTCAACAGAGGAAAAAATTGAAAATATTTTCATTTTACAGCTGTAAGCCATACTGTAGCAGACTTGAAAGTTTTAAGACAGGATATTACAATACTCAAAGATGAAAAAAAAATATTTAAGCTTTATTTGACGTAAGTAATATTAATAAAAATGTGCAATGTAATGTTAATTCAAGTTGGCTATCTAGTTCTAATTGAAATTGGTTTTACAGTGAACCATTAGAGCGAGAAGCGCTTATACAGATTGAAGCTCAACACCCAGATTTGATTTCTGTAGAACCAACTAAATTCAATACCAGCGATAAGACTTTTTGGAATATTTCCATAAAGGGTTTGAATGCAGGACATTCTATTGTTAGTGCCAATATAACTCCAGCAAACATTACAGAGTAAGTATTTGATTACAAAGTTTCAATATAAATATTTATTTTCCTTGTTTTTTAATCAAATTAAAATTCCAATTAAGTGAAATGAAACAAACAATTAATTACTACATAGCATTCCATGGATCAAGTTTTTTTCTCACTGCAGGTTATCATGTTTGGTTGACTGATATCAGAACAATAAAACACAGATTATTTTGTTTAGCTTAGTTTTCAAAAGATTCCAATAAGTGTCATATTCGCCCTTCCATTATTCAGTAGCTGCTATTCAGATAGCCTCTTGACCTGAACTTGTCATTAAGTCTGAAACTTTTAGTAGAGTCAGTCTGTGCCTAGATTTTGTAGGAGTCACAAGCCCTGCAGCAATTAGTAGATTTGAAGTTAAAGTTTTAAGTGTACTGTTCATCTACTATAAAATTTAAGTTTTTTTTTTATGAAAAGTATTGAATAAAGTTCAAGTTTGGGTTTAAGTTTAGTTTTTGTGTTTAATTTTGTAGCACAAATTAAATAAAAAATGACAAAATTTAAAGTAATAATTATACCTCAAGATCAATTACCTTCAGTTGATCTAAAGTATGCAATTTTCTAATGAGACATATATTATTGAAAGATAAAGTGAAAAATTATCTAACAAGTTATTGATTTTCATGTATTTTTTCCAGTTTTTCTGAAGCATTTGTAAGAGTGACAATTGAAAAATCAGAAACATTGTACCATATAAGTGCTGTGGTAGGATGGATATACTTTTTAGCATGGAGTATCAGTTTTTATCCTCAAATATACAGCAATTACAAACGGAAAAGTGTAGTTGGTTTGAATTTCGATTATTTATCACTCAATATTGTTGGATTTATTATGTATG
The DNA here is from genome assembly GCA_003055095.1 of Goniozus legneri. Taxonomy (NCBI): domain Eukaryota; kingdom Metazoa; phylum Arthropoda; class Insecta; order Hymenoptera; family Bethylidae; genus Goniozus; species Goniozus legneri. Next base: position 77,833 of record NCVS01000640.1, read on the forward strand.
CTTTGTTCAATTGTGGATTATACTGGGTACCTGACATTGAAGTAAGTATTCCATTAATTAATGATCACACCCTCAATGAGAATTTTCAAATTGAATGATTGAAATTTTTTAGTTGGAATATTTCCGCCGTTATCCGAAAGGATTGAATCCAGTTCAAATTAACGATATACTTTTTTCACTTCATGCGGTAGCTGCGACGCTTCTTACGATATTCCAATGTTTTATATACGAGGTAAATCTAGAAATTTGAAGTTCGAGTTACCCAAAAGCTAAAAAATGAACAATATTTTAAACTATATAAATTGCAGACTGGCACGCAAAGAGTATCAACGACAGCGCGAGTAATACACGTTGTGATCGGTGTCTTTGTGGCGCTGTCTATGATATTAGCTATAGCTAACGTTGTTACGTGGTTAGACTTTTTGTACTACTGTAGTTATGTTAAACTAGGAATTACGTTAATCAAATATGTGCCACAAGCTTTCTATAATTACAAAAGGAAATCTACCGTTGGATGGAGTATAGGGAACATATTTTTAGATTTCACTGGTGGCATTCTTTCCATGCTTCAAATGATACTAAATGCTTATAATTACGGTAGTAAAAATTTTTATTTCAATTTTGGTCATTGTCATATTACCATAATTGATTCTTGTGTTAATTTTCATCAGATGACTGGAAAAGTATATTCGGTGATCCTACGAAATTCGGACTCGGTTTCTTTTCCGTTGCGTTCGATATTTTCTTCATAATACAACACTATGTACTTTATAGGTAAGTACATATAAATTGGTAAAGTAATATTTGGATGCGGTTTAGGGAAGCTTGTTTTATCTTACTAACATATTTTATTAACTTTTATGAATAATAAAAGTTATTAACTGTTTTTGAAAAATTTTTATTGCTAATGCATGTTTTTGTTGTGTACTTTGTATTAAAATGCATGTATTTCTTGGGTAAATTGCAATCAATGCTATTTAAGATATTAACTCACCATTATAACTTTCATTGTTATATGATGTATATGTTAACAAAAGCTTTTAGCTTATGGAGTTCAAATTTTTTTTTTAAACTTTTTTTTAAGACAAGGAAAAAAATTTTAATTTTACAGAAATGTCAATGAAAAGATGATAGACCTGAATGGCAGAATATGAGCAACTTTCTCTCATCACTTTCTTTTGATGATACAAACTAGGTTAAATGTTATCTTAGGTTCGCAATCCTTTCATCTCCATCAATTTATAAAATGTAGCTGCAAGAGTAGTTACTTCTACCATTAAATCTTATCTACACAATACGTTATAACGAATGAATGAATTCATGATTGCAATGTGAATATTAAAACTTGAGCGTAAAAGAAGAAATTTTATAAAACCTAATAGAATAAGGAACTAGATCAATATTTTAGTACGCTATGATGCTATAGAAATATCAGTATTACATGTGTTTGATAATTCGTTGATATTTTGTTGTACATATATATTTTATTAACATTTATAATTGAAATAATCAAGAGATAAAAGAAGTTAGGTTTCAAACGTCAACTATCGACTGATAATAAACTTACTACTCCTATTATTATTAGTCTTTGGTATATTAAATTATTATTTATACAAATAAGAGGTAATTTGCATGAAATAAGGGGTAAAAATATAAGCGGCTATGAACAACAACAAACAAGTTAGACAACCGATTTGTTTATAAATTTTTGTTATAATAAAAATTATTTTTGTTTTCCTATATATTATCCTCAGCCTAATATTCATTTTAATTTTATGTTTATTGGTTATTTTTGCATGTGCATGTGTGTAATATTTTCATAAAATTTATATAGAAATTTTTTGTCCGATAAATCACAGCAATTTGCATACTCCATTGATTCAATGAATTGGCATGCTGTATTTCAGAATTTATCAATTTTTTAATATTTAGTGATTAGAAGCATTATCAGTAACCGAATAATATTTTTTATTTGTTCCTACATTGAATCATATCAAATGTGTATATGTAATCTGCGAAGTATAATTTACTTGACATTAATTTAGTATATCAAGCAAATGTTTTTTACTAATCAACTAATTAATATATTACGCGATGAGCTTTTTTTATAACTGATAATAATTACGAAACATGATTATTAAAAAATTGAATATTTTTTCACAGAAATAATCCTGATTATACTGAAATACCTGGTGATTGTCACGGGGATCGGAAGGATGAATCGCCTTCGGTCTAATATTCGTTTATTTGTGTAAATGGATTCATTCAAACATTCCAACAACCGCACTGTAATTATTACATTTTCACGATACTCGTCACAAATATGCCAAAACACACAAAAAAATCACCGTAAAAATCAACGCACACAACGAAATGTTTAAATATTAACCGACGCTAAGCGTAAACGACTGTTGCAAATTCACTCAATTTCAAATTTGAACAATCGATATTATCGAACTGTCTCGATTCGATTTAAAAATGGCTGAATGCTGCGATTTGATAACGATAGTTGCGCAAGTGTTTCTGCGCATGAAATGTTGGTTAGCCGAATCTCATATCCGAAGAACATTAATAGATATTTATTAAATCGTTAAAACTAATAATAAAAATTACAAATGTAAGTATGTATTCTCACATTTTTCCTATACAACGAAAAATTGATTGTCAACAGTTACTCAATTTTTCGTTTGAACTACTCTTAGTGAAGCTAACCTACAAAAGTTTAGTCATAATAATCAACATTTTATTTATTTTTTCAGAATGAGTGCATCGTTAGCATTTCGCCTTACGCGATCTGTAGCCAATATTAAAAGGAATTTGAATTGTTGGACAGCTGGCATAACCAAAAAGCACAGAAAAGTGTACGAAAGAACATATCCTACAATATTAGTTCTACCCGATGGAAGAAGTACCAATATCGAATACCACGAGCCTAGAAAAATTATAAAACTTCCTCTGGATATGAATACGCTTACCGAAGAAGAACGTAAACTTCGTATAGCTAGACGTACAGTGAAAACTAAAGTGAAAATTCAAGAAGAAATAACAGTCGATTACGACGAGAATAGGTATCTTCGTTTCGCTAAAAAGAAGTAATTTATTATTTGTTTCGATAAGTGATATAAATGTAAATATTTGTTCATAGTTTATTTTGAACAATTTACATTTCGTTGTTGACGTAATAATTTTGAATTCGATCTTGGCTACGCATGTACAAATAATGATTGTTATTTATTACGTGCTAAGATATTATGAATTGTAAAAATAGAGTCCCATTTACGATTAAGAAAACATTGTACATTATACATTTACAAAATTTTTATTAAGATTAATAAATTCTTTAATTGTAAAATTATTCACAGTATTATTATTAAAAACAACAGAAGAAAGCCGCTAGAACGAAAATATTTTCCATTCGAGTTTACATAATACCAAGAATACAAATCGATCGAATACGGAGATGCAGAATTTCTACCCCGACCTTTTCGTACTCCCAAATATGGGCCCGTTAGCGTGATATAATATTTAGTAACACACCGTACATACGTATCCCGAGCACTTTCGATCGACGGGTGAAACTACGATTGCGACAGAACGCGCACCGGGAAAATTCTGGGTACACGTCGAAGTTGGGCAACAATAAAGATGCGCGAGTACATACAGAGCGTTAATGTATTTCGCGCGCTGGCACGTACGCGAATCGCGTACACGTGACTATAGTAGATTTCTAATTAACGCTCCCTCTCGTCGTGGCTAATTCGTATAAACAAGCGTACGTACGTCACCGGTGCGGCGCAATAATCGATATCTCGGTTCACTTTCTCAAAAACCATTCGATACCGCGACTCTCACCCGTCGTTCGAAAAATCCTCTTCCTCCTCCTCCTCCTCGTCTAAGGAGGTCAAAATACGTTCTCTAAGCCGAAATATCATCCCGCGAGTGGAGGCAAAGATCGTAAGAGCTTTCGCGCGAGCGCGCGTGTGTCATCGGAATCGAAACCCGATCGAATACGAAAAAGAAACGGGATAAATCGCGTCACGTCGGGTTCCTCCACGGGGCCGGCTCGATCCGCGCGCTCGCACCGATGCTGGCCTGGTGGGAGCGGGCTTCGCTTATAGTAGGCCACGAGGTAGACAGTAGTAACGGTTGGCACGGCAGCCGCGCACCGTACAATTTGACGTCTCCTCACTCGCGAACGAGACTCCTCTCGAGCACCACCTCCTACCGATTTCGTTACCCAAATCGTCGGAGACGATCGACAGGCAATTTTCACCGAGACCGTTTTTACTCGAGAATGATATTCAGCGAAAAACCGAAGTGGTGACTTCAGACTGTGACTCCAGTGGCTTATTAATATCGTCTCTATCGAACGAAACAAGTTTTCTCGGGTCGCGAGCTCGATGCATTCGTAATACGCGGCCGACGAACTTTTTTCCAGTGCAGCTGACCAAAGTGACGATATACTTTAGAATTTTAATTGCGGTTGAAAAAGGTGCGGTTATATATAAACATCAAGAGAAAGCGCTCGCGGAGCGATTCGAAAGAACGTCTCGTCCCGAGTTTTTTTCCGTTCGATAGGCAATGATCGGTTCGGGCGTGGAAACAAGCGCGACGAGATCGTAGAAAGGGTTGAAATATCGAAGAGACGCGTCTTCGGTAACGCTCTCGATACGAGCCAGCCTCTGCCGAACGATCTTACGAGGAAAAAAGAAAACCGATGATACCGGTTTCTGACTTTCATCCGAACTTTCCCAGTTAACGAAGAGATATTATTTATCCATCCGGGAGCGTCGTCGGTCTCGAAAACAAAACACGCTCCGCGAGGATAAAACGAATCGCGCGAATTGAATCGGAAGGGAAAGGCAATTACGTAAAATCGTCCATCAAAGTTCGCAGACGGCTAATTGAAGCCTCGTCGGGACTGCTTATCCGCGAACTCCCCGGCTGGATAAGCTATCGGCTCTCTCGTGGATGCGCACGACGGATCGTTGAACCACGCGCGATACACGGACGGCTCGTTTGCGCGGGGAGTACCGAGGCGAATTATGCCTCAGGCCTTTAACGGAGAAGTCTGAATTTCGAGCGATCGAGAATTGGCCGGTAACGCGATATAATGAGAGCGCGCTGATTGTCCAGAAGCAGAGGATACCGTCGTTCTTAAGATGAGCTGCTGAGGAAGAACGAAAACGCGCTCTCGGATGACCGCCCATCGAGGCTGTCCAGGGACGTGAAATGATCGGCAAACTTTTTCTCGCTCTTTGGATTATCGGATGGACAAGCCTGCTTGGTACGTAATCGATCGTATTCTCTTTATTTTCTCTCGCCCGGATTATTATTCCTCCGACAAAAATATTCGCGGAAATCGAATCGGTTGAGATCGAGCTGACTTTTTGTTTTGGTAATGCGTCATTTCTTGAATCAACCATGTAAATGTTTATCCAAAAAATAAGATATTTTGCGAATTGTGAATCATTTGATGTAACTGCAGGTTTTTTATTCATATTGTCGGAAATTCAACAAATTCTTCCCAAATGTAAAGTGAGTGAAAACATTGAACGAAGATTATTTCAAAATTTAGTAATTACATAAGGGAGTTTCGCACCAATATTCTTTGATTCGACTGAATTTTTCATTTCACTGATCGTTCCAGCGTATTTTCACCGAGAATTAGCGCATTCCCACCAGCTGAAATTAAAAAAATTCCGTATTTATTTCTTCCTTTTTGCGGATCGCTATTTTTCCGTCCGCAATAGAATAGCATCGAATTACGAGCATCAAGATCAAATCGAGATTCCTGTCATAACCGCGAATTACTCAATCGCGATTATTTTTTCCCCTCGATGAATCTAAAAAAAATTTAATCGCGGTAAGTCCGGACCGAATGACGAACTTGGCGGTGGCACGAGCACCGTAACGTGCACCTGAGCGATATTACTGTTGTGTCATATACGAGTGGTTCGATATACCGAGCACACGGGTCGTTACAGAAATTGCGAAAACAAGGCGATAATTTTAACAACCCTCCCTTTTTTGCTGTTTCTTTTATTTCTCTACCCGCGATACAATAGAATTTCCGGCGAATTTGATCGCTTCGCTGGTGCGTCTGAAAACAATCAACCTGCTTTTTGTGCTCAAAACAATCGCGTTCCTGTTGAAACATCACGATTTTTATCTTCCTTCCTTCGCGAATCAATTATATTCCACTTTTAACAATTGTTCACGTTTGGTAATAATCGTCTGTCTAGTTGCAACGAAAAATCTTATATAATTCCCACCATAATTATTTTTCAAACTTTTCGACTTTTTCCTAATTGGTCGATAACGAAAATATTTACCGTTAGTTGGCAGGGAATATCTTGAAGCTCGGTTAGCGAAGTTTAGTAAAAGTCAGGTGTTTTGTCATCGATATATGTACGTGGGAAACGACAAATTCACGTTGACTTTATCTTCGCAATTAAAATTGTAATTGAAATACCGCCTGGTCAAAGAGCGAAAGAAATGATAAGGAAGGCTAGACAATAATTATCAAAACACAACACAAGCGATAGAGAAGTGGGTCGAATGTTGTTTTACTTTTCGATTTCGAATAACGAGAAAACCGGAATTCGAGGATCCACGCGCTCCAACGTTTCGGAGATATCGGGACGAGTCGTATGGGCTCGGCCGTTCTCCATTTCTACGATTCACGCACGTTCGAGTAAGAACCGTTAACGAATCGGGGACAATTATTTAATCGAACGAGCCACCGCATAACGTTGAGGTCAGCGACGGTTCGCACAGCTGAATTTTCGTGTCCCTCTTTCGATGAATTCCCTCGCTTTACGAATTACACACCAACCGAGATTTATACGCGTAAATAAATTAGCTCCGCTCGATGAAAAGGATCAGTTACTTCACATCGATAAATCAAACGAGGTGTATCGATTTAAAATCGTACGTAGAGATCTTCGGTTGCGAATTCTGACCGTCTCGACGCGATAAAATGCTCCCGTACGAAGGTAAGAGAACGATCGCGGTTTTGAAGCCGTGAAAGTAGTCCTCAGCGAGAAGAACTTAACACCGACACACGAGCAAGCCCACGCACACAGAAACGATCGCCGTTCGTTTTATCGCACGCACACTCGAGACGAGAGAAAAAGTATTCCAAAATGATCGATTATTTTCTTTTCCTTAGTTAGATATGGATATCGAGCTTGTACATTCGTATCGACACAGAACGTGAAAATCGATATTCTTATCGACTCTAATGGACGTTGGCACATCCTAAAAAATAACCGTTCACTTTCTTCACAGTCGCTCCTGGCGATGTCAATTACCAAGCCGAGAGATATATAATTGCCGTGTCGCTCGAGAACGAATTTTTGCAAAGGAAAAAAAAGAGGAGAGGCGGGTTTTAGCGACAACCGGTATATGCAAAAATTGCAATTTCTTTCGCGCTTTTGAGTACGCGAACCGGAAACGGGACAATGAGCCGCCTTGTCCGGCTCCGTATAGAAACTCCCCGTGAACCGGACATGGACGTTTTCGTTCTTTCTCTCTTCTTCTCCTTCTCGGGTCTCTCCGCAAGGTCTGAGTCACGCGTACGCTCGATTTGACCCTTTTTCTTACCTTCGTTTCGCACGCACAACCGCGAAACGGCTTTTCTTCTAGGGTAGAGAGGAAGAGGAAAATAGGACAGTGGAAATTTTGACTCGTCGAATAGCCCAGTCGTTTTAAATAATAAAAAGACCAAACTATTGAAAAATTCTAATCTATAGTACAAAAATTTGTAAAAGAAGAGCGAAGGCTAAACGAGGGAGGAGAGAAAAGACAGCCGATGGTCCAGTTAGTCCAAATCTTTGTATCTTTGTTAGGATTTATAGCGGTTCTACACCTTAAAACTCCTCGCGTGCAAGGATGAGTAATAAAAGAAGACTTGACACGAATTTTTTTTCCTTTTCTCACGACAAACTCGAACGCATCGAATTGCGCAATCGACGAACCTGCGCGATGATTTCTCGTACCCGGATTACGAGCGCGTACGTGAGTTTGGGCAAACTCTACCGAGGATGAAAAAAAGATGGTAAACACGGTTAAAAGAACGTTTACGAAACGCATGACAAATCGAAATTTCACTGTCGTTTTTAGTGACCGAGCGAGAGCGCCGTATTATTTGCTTTAAACTTTTTTTTCACAAACGAATATGTAAATGTTTTTTCCTCTCGTAATTGCAATTATCGGCCAGCTGAAATCGTTGAAGAAAACTTTTCCAACGGAAGGAGGAAGTCGAAATTTTACGAACGAAATATTACGACGTCGTTAACTATTGTACGGCAAAAAAGGTGAAAAAAAGATCGATTATCGACGAAAAAAATCTCGCTCTACATATCGTCGAGTTTGCGCCTCGCGCCCGCAAATTCGCCATTTTTAATCGCTTCCGCTTTCGAAAGGGGCCTTGGTCGTGACCTTGATCGATGCCACGCTCGCCCGCTGACGATAAAATCGGCTCCGATTCGCGCGAGATTTGCCGAAAAATTTGGGACGGAGATGCAATTCGGCAGGCTAGTCTCGGTTTTTCACGATTCCTAGTTTTGCATCCCGCGACTAATCGTCAGCGATAAACAGACCATGAAGAGCGAACGAATTTACAGCTAGCTTCCGCGACGAGCTCAGAAATCGATTTTTCGACTGATTACGCGCGCGGTTACGCTGCTCACTCGCGAGATGAGTTATTTTTTATCCATTATTTGCATTTCAATACTCGCATGTTTCTTCAACGCATTACCATTTCTAACGATCCTCCTCGTACTCCCGCTGAATCGCTCCTTGGCCTCGATTACCGAATCCGTTTATTCAAACATTGTTGAAATTTCGTGTTAACTCAACTAACGTTGCGCTATCCGATAACATGATTCAACTAAAAATACGACGAAGACACACAACGGGCTGGTGTTATATCCACAATCGCGTGCATCGAGGTTTGAAAACAAAACTTTTACCGAGGGAATGTCCGACGAGAACGAAAAACAAAATTTCTCGAAAGTATTTCGAAAATCGAAGGTGTGCGTCGAATATTGTTTGATCTATTCTGGTCTAATTGGCACGAATACATCGATACGTGAAATTCGTTATTAATTGAGCGAAGAAAGCTGCTCGAGACGGTTATATTGAGAAAAAAAAAATGAGTCGAGGATTTTTCGAAAGCAGCTCCGAGCCTCTTAAGGGAGAACGGGAAAATCGGCGATGGCCGGTGAGATCGAAAATGGCTCTCGCATGGGAGGAAGCTGTCCGTTCGCCGGCAAGGAAACGAGCCTTCCTCCTCGTCAAAGTCGCGCATAACGCGCGCGGATGCTCGCGCCTACGTAGAGGTCGAGAATTTCTAGATACGAAGTTAGGCACTTTCTCCGAACGGCGCGCGACCGTTTCCTTTTCCCCGTCCTCGCGTCACGAATATTATCCTCGCGAGCGGCAGATGAAAATTTTTTTTCAAACCCGGAGTTCGATGCACCCGCGGAATTGGACGATTACGCGGTAGAAAAATCGCGTCGTCGCCGTCGTCGTGAGTGAAATCGAGTGGCGAGTCGCGGGTGTGGGGAAAAGCCGCTCGGTTTATCGCATTATGAGGATAAAATTGATCGGGATTCGAGATTAATTCGATTTTAGAAATCTCAACGATTTTATTCGATCGGAGGTTCGAGTTTCCCTCGCGACGCCTGCGCTCGCCGAAACCGTTCTGCGCCGGTGTTTCCGGTTAGAAATCCTCGACGGGGCGCGCAGTGGGACGCGCGGATGTAGGTGTGACGTCCTCTCCGATTACACGAGATTTAAAGATGGCGGCGAGAAATTTGCAGACGCGCCCACGCGGACTTTCGTCGGGTTTATGTACCGACATGAGTTTATGGTAATTACACATCCTTCAAACAATATCGACTCAGTTGAATTTATTGTACACTGAGAAAAAAAAATTGTTGAACCAATTAAATATAATCATAAAAGGATATTTCGTTGGTTGAAATGAAAATCTTGAGTGAAACATTTTTTTGGTTGATTTAACAATTATTATGTCAGACTGAACGATTATTTCATCGAACACACTGTCAAAATATAAATATTAATTAGTTTAACAAAATTTCCTTCTCAGTGTAACACAAAATAGTCTTTAAATTTTTAATTCTTCATTTGACGTACACCAGCGTAAATGTCAAATGCAGCTCGAAAAACAATAAACCCGGTAAAATTTCGCAACGATTTTATCATCCGAATCTTTATACATCCTGCACGGTTTTATATTTATCGGCGACATTTCGTCACACGTATAAGCTCGTAACGCAGTGCGTATAACGATGCTCGCGCACGGATGCACCTGTCTGGCATTATAGCGGCACTCGCGTCGAAACACACGCGCGGATAACGGTCCGCCCACGGCGATTGGATAATCCGTGTGATCAACGAGGGTCCGTAAAGAAATTTTTCGTATACTCCGGCGAGTATCGTAATTGGGCACTGACGAAATATCGAACCTTTCCCAACGGGTTCCTCGACCCAAACATCTCCTCTTATTATCCTCTTGCGTAATCGAATAAAGCTTTCCCGACTCTCAACGCTATCCGCGGTCCATCGGTTGCTTCTTGTGTACGCGCACCGGGACATGCCGAACGGATAGACCGGTTACGGTGCACTCGCGCGGGAATCGGGCTAATCTACGCGACCTTCTTTTTTCTTCGGCCGAGGTACGGGGTCATTGCCAATATTCGTGGAAACTGGTGAACGAAGGGAAAAAAAGAAAGAACTCGCGACGAGGGAGGAGATGAACGGTAATGGAATGGATAGAATGCCTTCTTCGAGTTCACCGACCCCGGGTTAGTGGAAACTGTGTCACCAGCCGATTTTAAGATCGCTACGGG
>NCVS01000641.1:4092-38802 GCA_003055095.1 Goniozus legneri
CCCCCCCCCCCCCCTACCGTTATATCGGTCGAATCGAATTCAGGAAATTAGGGGCGCGTTATCGCGCGATCTTTCGCGGTGCGCCTTCGTTCGATCGTATTGCGTTTGTTTACGGTTCGACGGTTGCACGGCATACGGCTAGTGAGCATTCGATCGATTCTCGCATCGAAATATCGGTCGCGCGGAAACGCGCGAGAGCGCAACTTCGTGTTCAAGGGGTGAGCCAGAAATCACCCACCGATTGTGCTGCGTTAAAAGATATCGGCTCCTCGAACAATTAGAGGAACGCTATTTGAAAATCAAATAACCGTTTCGAGTCTCTTTGATCTTTTGAGCGTTCCTCTAATAATTTTAATAATTGTGTTTATACTATTATACGGAATTTAAAATGCTAGTCTCTCATTTTTGAAAAATGAAAATTTTTTAAATTGTACTATTTATTGTACGACACCCATAAAAAAATAAAAAAAATGTAAATTTATATTTAAATTAACTGACCTGCACTTTCTACATTGCTGTCATCACGTAGAGCTCACTAAAATCCAGCTGATCAGAGGGTGTAAGATTCTGAAAAATTTTCTCGCAAGTCACCGCGGGTCTCGGGTAGTACTTGTAGAGCAACCCCTGCCGATACCAAATTTTTACTCAAGTTCTTGGGGATGTACTTATAATACTTAGGACCAGTGGATACTTGCGAGAAAGTTTTTCGAAATCTCATACCCTTTGATCAGTTGGATTTTATTGAAGTCTACGCAATAAGAGCAACGTGAGAATCACAGGTGAGTTAATTTAAACTTAAATATATATTTTTTTAACATATTCTTGTGGGTGCCATACAATTTTTAAAAGTTTCATTTTTCAACATTATACACATAAATTCAAACGGTTGGTTCGATTTTTTCGACCTGGTGTACTTTTGTTGTATGATCAATCACTACTACCTAAAATAAATTCATTTCCGACGTTTGGCTATTCAATAAAATACTTCGGTATGTTCGTTACGTAGAGTTTATTTAATGTAAGTCTTGATTCGGAGCTATTTGATAAGAGGGCAGGTAAAAAAATCAAACTCGGTATTACACTTACTACTACACAATTGTTAAATCGAGAATTTTATTGTTTGTTTAGTAGTCTTTTTTTCCAATTTTTATTTATTTATTCATTTTATTTTATACTCCCCAATTCAGGAGTAAGAGTGAAAATAAACCGACGTTCCAATTAAATGTAGCATGCTTAAACAGTAAAATGTAAAATTTTCAGGAGAGAACAAAAAATTTATTTTCATCGACTAGTTTAATATTTGAAGTCTCGGTGGAAAATTTTCCGGGGCACCCCGTACATATCGGTTGCCGAGGTACTCCATCTCTCTCTCTCTCCGTGCACCGAGGGGAAATTTTGCTTGTGGTTATTCGACCAAATGTCTATCGGTGCTGTGATCGCTGATTTCGCGTAAGCGCGTGTACGCCGCATGTTGGCGGTGTGCCTCCCCTGTTCTCTCTCTCTCTCCCTCTCTCCCTGTTTCTCTCGCGTTCGTACCCTCGTGTTCGAAACCCTCGGAGAAAAAGACCTCCACCCGGGCCGTAATTAACCAACGAATTTCCGAAGCGAGACGGGGGAATATTCAGCGATAAACAACATCGGTGGACATATTTCGATGTAACGCGAGCTCGTCCTGAATATACATCGGTGTTTCGCGTGCCCAAAAAAGCTCGAGAATCGCGTAATCCGTCAGTTCTGAATTGTAACCGATATTCAGGTCAGCGTGCTTGCCCGATTATTCCGCGCTGGGTAGTCGATGAGCGACTATTTTGCGTTTCTCGTATTAGCTCGTCGCATTAAATTCCATTTTTCACGGGCTCGTAATTCCGAGGGAAATCGAGCTCGCGGAGCTTTTCGAGATTTTCTCGGGTACGAAACGGGCACTTTATCATATACCAGCGGCGAATTTATCACTTTGTAAATTATTTTTCCCGGACCGCCACTATCGATGTGCGCGTGTATATACGCGCTCGCTGCGGGCTCCCCGTGTACGTGTGTATCGGTGATGCGATGATAAATGAGACGGGTATTGGAAACAACGGGCGGAGCCCGCGTGACATTTTCGGTACACGCGACGATTGCACTCAAACGCCCGTAACCGAGTGTACGTTGCAACTTCTCGCGCTACACGCTATTTTTGTTGTCGAGCGGCCTTTTTACCACCTCGAAATGGAATCGAAAAGCGCGAGACGCTTCCGGTGTATTACGCGCTCATTTGTATCGATTGGGATTTTCCGAAATCCCGAAACGATCGGGAAATTGTCAAACATTTGTCTCTAAAAAATACGATTGTTTTTTATTTTGTATCGAGCACGGAAGGAATGTTATTCTCCACCCGTCATAATTCGATTCGCGCGAATCCATTAAGGTCTATTCACACATATCAGTGCCGATCAGTTCAGTGCACTGATAAAGAAAGAAAATCCGATCCGATCGGTACAAAAATGTTCAAACATCCGTATTCGTATTCAATCGTAGTATTCAACAAAAGTGCGAAATATACGAATCAAAAAATGTTTGATATAAATGAGCTCGCAGCTATTGCTTGTATTTTGGATGAAGAAGAACAAGAAAAGGAAGAAAGAAAGGTAGAAACACTGAGGGCACTGTACGGTCACTGACGGTACAGATACGGAACAGTGTGAACATCTTCATTAAAAACAAAGCATTCATTTTTTTTATCAGTGCACTGAACTGATCGGCACTGATACGGTACGGATATGTGTGAATAGACCTTTATGCGGGACTCGGCGTATATTTTCGAATTTCGAGTCGAAAGAGCGAATCCGCGGTGTTCATTAAAAACTCGTGAAAAGCCCTTTTGGTGGAAACTGCAACGGTGTGCCCGAAGATCTCGGGGTATTGGACAATCTCGCAAACGTTCCGTGACAACATCACGGTTCGGCGAGTTTCAACGTCGACCCCGAGCGAGACGGAGGGACAGAGAGGGAGACAGTTTTCTCGGATCCGCTCGGCTCGAGTCGGTCGGGCTCGCGCGAGCCCAAGTCGGTCCGAGTTTCGCGATCACAGTTGCAAAAGTCGAAACAGCCGGGAGATGAGGAAGACAATAGTCGCTCGCTACCGGGTGTCCCGGAATGACCTCGCCAGTTTGTATACACCGACCGGGAAGCGAAGAGATTCGCTCTTTAAACTTCGAATGATGAAACTTTCCGTTCGAGTTTCTCTCGCGTCCCGACTCGCTGAATTAATTAATTATTTATGACTCTGTTGGTAATCGAAACTGAATCGCGCCCGGTGAATATTTCTATTGACAAAGGTAATTAATGGGTATCAAACTTTGACTAGGGCTCGGAGTCTATTATCTCAGATTTTCGAAGTTGGCCCTCCGTGATTGTTGTTTTTGCTTTGTGCTGTCGCTAATCGTTACCTGTCCTCTTGGAATTTTTCGTATGAATTATACAATTTTCTTTAAGAAATGTATAGAAATGCTAGAGGGAAAATAAAGTTTTGAGCTTACTTGAGCTTTTTGAGTTTGATGAGTCTTTTGAGCTCTCTCGAGCTTTTTAATCTTCATAGGGCTTTTTGAGCTTCCTTTTCAAAAGTTATGACTGCAGTATATTTTTCGAGAAAATGTGAAAACTAATAAATTTGATATTATAGAGTCGAGTTTAGTCACCGAGTTAGCCTGCCATCATCGATATTACGGTTGGGTACTGCAAACTTAAAATTCAAACTCCGATCTCGTCCTATAGACGAGAGAACTCCGATCGAAGACATCCTGGCTAAGGTTAATCGCGAGACGGCAGTCGAAGTAGCAAAGGTTATCGAATTTCGCGAATTCGCTTTAATGGGCGTCCCGTGTTCGTGTATAGACCTCACCACGGAGTCGGGCGAACAACGGGCCATCCGTTTGAACAGCTCGCGTTTCTACGTAGCAGCGAGGCGATCTTAGACGCTCGTCGAGCAACCAACACTGTCTCGGAGTTATTTAATTAGAGGAGCGGACTCTCGTCGATGGACGGAGCCCGAACATCGCGGGACTGATTGCAGCACGCATCTCGTGCTCGCGGAGCACACAGAGACGTCGGACGACCGATGATAAATGAGATACGGTTCATTAATTAAGAGAAGACGTCGATCTCGTAGTCGCTCACCGCTTTCTTTCTCTCCTTCCGAGAGAAAACTCCATTTCCCGAGGTCCGTTAGCACTCTCGCTCTGATTTCATCCCTTTCATCAACAATTTTTCTTTATTAATTCCTCTGTTTACTCATCTCTTTTCTCTCTCTGCCCTCCCGCCTCGCTCGTCCCCGTTCTCCTCGCTTGTCGGAGATATTGCATCATACCGATGAGTTTTTCCACTGTCGTGAACGCAATTCTTATCTTAGACAATGTCGGACCGCTTGGAGTCTCTCCAAACTATTTGAAGACGAACAATTTGAACGCGGGAACTGTCTCCCTCCCCGCCTCCCCCTCTCACGAATCACGTACGATATTGCGACGAAACTGGGATTTCGTTTTTTACGAGGATATAAGCCTGCGGGTCTTACCCCGGTGCCGATGCCGGAGATAGGAGGCTAAGGGAGGTCCTAGCAACGAACGAAGATCGGGCAAACAGGAGTGTGTCCACATACTGATGAGAGAGAGAGAGAGAGAGAGAGACTGACGTCACGTGATTCCTCTTTTCTGATGTTTTTCGAACAAATTAAACTATTGAAGGTTTCAAAAGTTTATTTTCGAAGATTGCAGATTATTCATCTTAATTTTTCTTTCAAAGATTATTTTTGCACGTTACAACTTTTTTAGTTTTCAACGAGAAAAAATTCAGCGTTAACAATTTTAAAATTTAAAATAACAGAACTTTGAGAAAACTTCGCTTTAATTAGACTTGACTGTAATGAACATCGCAGCTCGTCCGGGGGAGATGATAATCGAATCCGTTCAATGACGAGAGTAGAGGGAAAAAAAATAGAGAAGGGAGAAAAACAACAGGACGAAAAAATACAAGCGATTGCTCTCGCGAGTGCGCACGCCTCGGAAAACGAGCTTAGCCTCGGGCATGCCGAGAGGACTTGGGGAAAAGCGAGTGAGAAGAGAGGAGGGTGAGAGATAGGGGGGAGGGGAGGGGGTAAGGTGTCTCGTTCAGTTTCGCCCCGCCTCATCACGAAAACGCGATCGATCCTCGAGGGGCCGAGGGGGGTGAGGGTCCGACTTCGCCCACCCCTCTCATCCCTCGTTTCAACGGGGACCGGTCGGTTTTGCTCATTTATATTCCTCTCGTCTAACGCAGCTTTCGACTTTCGCGCGAAAGACTGGCGAGAGAAGGTTGGCAACGAGAGACGTGGCGATGGGGGGGGGGTCTAACCAGAGGAAAGGGGATGAAGATAGGAAACATCGATTGCCGGGCGTTTTCCTTGTTGCAGCTTTCGTGCTGACACTCCGACGAGTTTTACTATGTATATACATATATGTGTGTGTATAGGAACGCAACTCGGAATTAAAGGAGGCGCGCATACAGCGCCTTTCGCCAAAATGAGTTCCGCGTTCGCATCTCTTCTCTCCTCCCCCTCCCCTTGGGTTGGTGTGTTCGTATTCATTGGCACAATGCTGCGAGGTAATTCTCGACTTTAAACGATCGCTGCTAACTTTTCGCTAGCTATGTTTCTGGCTTTTTTTGCTCCCTCTCGTTTTTTACTCCCTCCAGCTCGCTCGATCTTGCGAGCAGTCGAATCGCGATCGTGCAAACGATACTTTTCCGATACTCTATCGGCGAGTGGTTAGAGTCCAGGCGCGATGTTAGGGTACGCGCGATAATATCGAATAAATCTACCGGCTGGTCCTTTTTTACCCCGGTAAGTGAGCTACGGTTGTCCAAATATCGTCGGTGGTGTACGGAGGGGTGTACGTGCAGGGGGTACAGGTGTAGGTGTGTGTAGAGCGAGCCAACAAAGAGTCGTACATTACTGCCTGCTACCTCTATAAAATCGCGCGTCTCGCTCCCTCCCGCTTCTATCGGCCGTCGCTATCTCTGTCTCCGTGCTTCATCTCGCCCCTCTCGCTCTTTCCGGTCTCTCGTTTCGACCTCTCGCGTCATCAGCATCAATACCTCTCTCCCTCTTTCGCCCTCCATCGTTCTTACGTTCTCCATTTCTCTCGCCATCAAGAACGATCGCTTGTGTATCCTCCCTTCGTTTTAATAAACAGTCGTAAATGTAGAAGAAAGTATAAAAATGAAAAGTACAGTTTTTAACTTGTCATTTTTGAGAGGTTTGATTAAAAATCGAACGGGTGATGATACAAAACAGAAAGGTTGAAGCTTTAAATAATCACTTTATTGATTAAATTTGTTCGTTTTTAGCTGGGACACAGCTATATTTGAAAATGACACCTGTTTCCTTAATTTTTTTGGGTAGTGTATAAATTTTTTGTACGCATTTACAAATTTTTCATAGCTCATAGCAGAATTAGTGAAGGAAAGAAATTACAATCCAATCCGTTACGAGTTTCGTTCTTGTCAGAGAACCATCGGTATATGAATTTTTCCCTTTAACATCTGTTTGATATTTTTCCTCGTTTCCGATTTTCTATTTTCGCAAGCTCACGGTCGTCATACAAGTCTAAAAACTGGGCTATTATACTCGCTGCCGCGCGCATGGACGGATAATCGAACGAGCGCAGGTTTCGTTCTTTTGTACGCATCCGTCGTATCGATTTTCGTGAATTTTTAATTAATATAATGCAGCTCGTCCACCACATACGGATTTTCATGCGCTCGCGGTGGCTACTCGAATTTCGGCTGTCCCAGTTTCGAAATATCGAAGAAATTATTATCCCGTGGTAAGCAAGGCACGTTAAACCGAAACAATTGATACACCGCAATCGGTGGAAGTAAATATTCGAGCTGGATCGCTTCTTTTTTTTTCGGAAAAACGTGTCGGTGAGTGTCCCGCGCCATCGCCGTGAATTTCCGGTCGAGCTGTTCGAACGAGCGATTCTCGAGCGACGGGCGCGTAAAGCACGCGCAAAAAAAGCCGTATAGAAGACCGGGAGGAACAACCGAGATAAAGTTTGAACGTAGAACGGTTACAATTTGGCGAGGGTAGGAGGGAGGAGAAGAGCGGGCAGACGACGCGGAGAAAAATGGCAGGAGATAAAGGAGGGTTAGGCCGAGACCGTTTGGGCGGGGGGACGAGGGGATGCGTAAGGTCTTCGTATAACTGCCTTCGGAGCTCCCTCGTCGTTTATGATCGTCGAATGTGCATCCTGAGAGAGCGAGAGACCGAGAAAAAGCGAAGTAGGGAAGAAAAAGGGTCGCCTATTCGCGAAAATGATGATGTTTAAAGAGAGGAAAACTCGCGAGATGCATAACGAAAAAAATTGCGCCTTTTTCTCCATTTCTCTCTCTCTCTCTCTTTCCCTCACACAGGCGCGCCCTTTTTACCTCCATATCCGCTTATTGTAAAACTAAACGCCATATTTCTTCGGCTATATCCAAGTTCGCCGGTGTAGAGAAGTTTCGGAGAAATTTCCAAAACCGTTTATCGAAAAAGAATTCCCACTTTTCCGGGTGGGCGAGGTGGGCGGATGGAAAATCAGATGTCTGGTCACGTCGTTTATTTTTCCCATATAACCCACCCCCGGCCTCTCTCGTTTT
Source organism: Goniozus legneri (assembly GCA_003055095.1). Taxonomy (NCBI): domain Eukaryota; kingdom Metazoa; phylum Arthropoda; class Insecta; order Hymenoptera; family Bethylidae; genus Goniozus; species Goniozus legneri. The sequence goes on from NCVS01000641.1 coordinate 11,745, forward strand.
CCAGCAGCCAAACTCTCTCGTCCGTTTCCAGACGAGCAGCCATTTTAACGTTATACGCTGTACGGGGATGGGAAAACGCTCTCGCACGCTCTCGTCAAGCGAAAGAAAAATGGAACATAGCGGAAAGTGTTGTGTGTGTATTCAGGAAAAGAGAGAGAGAGAGAGAGAGAGAGAGAGAGAGAGAGTGTGAGCGTAATCCGATTGGACCAGCTCACTGGCGGGCGAATAAACGCGCATTCGCGGTCTGCGGCGAGTGTCGAATATTTCGTCGGATTAATTCAGTATAGTTTCCGTTGTAAGTGGGTCTCGGCCGCGTGCACGTACACACAAACGCGGTACGGGGGAGGCTGGGGGAAGGGCCAGAAGCGGTCGAATTGCTGGAATTCATTACGAGTTTGATTTCGCTAGCATTTGCTCGCTCGATTATAAACGTATCCGACCGCTAGCTCAAGTAATCGTTCGGTTTTGTGTTCCAGGTTCCAGGCAGCGACTCGGCTTCACTGGTTCGTCGAAAGTGGGTGAGTCCTACTTATTCACAGTGACCAAATTTTTCCACACCTGACAATTCCCGGAGCTACATTGAGAATGAAAATTCTGTTGAACTTACTTCATTTAAACGAATATCAAGTACATTCAACAGAGTACATGTTTGAGTTAAGGATACCAATCTTAAACAATTTATTTCTGTTTTCAAATATTAAGTAGCTTGAACAAATTTTTATTCGCATCTTTGAATTTCCTCAAATCTCGTCTCGATCGATGAATCAAAAATTTTCGGACATTTATTCTCGTTATAAACTCAGACGTAACAAGTTGTTTCGCGAGTATATGACGATAATTAGAACAGAGTGTGTAAACGATCTCGTCGTTTTCATTCACCAAAACGCCCCCTCCCACCCTCTCTCTCTCTCTCTCTCTCTCTCTCTCTCTCGGCGGAAAAGCAGGTCGGTAAAGCGCGCGAGGAAGCCGAGCGCGTGGTTTAGAGAAATTGGTCGAGAGTGGTTAATGTTTGAATTTGACGCTCGTATCTAATTCTGTTTAGTAGAATGACTGATGCGCATGGGAGTGGTTCGTCGTACGGAGAAAGTTTAAATTATCTTCTCTCCGTGGAGGGAGCGAGAGTGCGAGAGAGAGAGAGAGAGTGAGAGAGAGAAAGGAAAACCCTCAGGGGAGTAACGACTCGAACTGGTAGACTCTGATTAGTTTCGCGGTCTCTCGTTCTCGTTTTATTCTCTCTTCTCCCCACCCACCGTTTCCTCTACATACGGTCGCGCAGTTTGGTAATTACCGCGAAGCCACGGAATTCGACGAGACATAAGGCACGGCACGTTTCGCGTTAAGGAGCGCGCTTCCAGGTGTTAACCGAACAGTTTCTACCGGTTTCGTCGCTGTCTCTCGACTGCCTCCGGATAATGCTCGAGCCTACATATACACACACATACACTCGAGAGTTTCGGAGATCTTTCGAGAGCCCTAGCTCGTCTAATAAGAATTCGATCGACGAAAAGAAAATTAGTGCCGGGAAAAGTGTGCCTCCTGCCTGCCGAGTAGGAGACCGACGGGGAAACTCAATTAACAAAGTGACTCGTTGTCGTTCCTCCTCTCTCTCTCTCTCTCTCTCTCTCTCTCTCGTTTCTTCTTGCTATTGGCAACGAAATCCGTTTTAACACACTTATCTCTGTTGCCGCAGCAAACAGAAAGTACTTGAAATCTGTTTAATACATTTATCTTTGTTTCTGCAGCGACGAAAAGCGTTTTGCTTTCGAAGGTTTATTGGATTAAAAACGAGCGAACGAGCGACCGAGAGAGAAAGAGAAATAGAGAGAGAGAGAGAGAGAGAGAGAGAGAGAGAGAGAGAGAGAGAGAGAGAGAGAGAGAGAGAACTGACGGCTGTTGCGGCAAGAGGGACGTTTTGTCGCGTTACCATCCGCCGAGGGTGCTCCGGGTACCATAAAAATGACTGGCGAGTGCAGTCAGAGGTAGACCATTCTGAAACGTACGATCGATTTCTCTACGTTATTATTATACGACGTCTAAAATTTTTCGCCGAGCGAGCTGAGCAGCTCTCACGTGATATGGGTGCGCGAATGAAACGATGGAGAAACGACGTACTTATTTCACACGCTCTCTCTCTCTCTCTCTCTCTCTCTCCACTTTTCCAGGTACATACGAACGTCAATAGCTTGTCGATATCGACGCCGGTGCACGTGAAAAACGGTCCTCTCTCTCCCTCGCTTTTTCTTTCGCCTCCTCTCTTGGATAAAAAATTAATAACGCTAATACCGTATCGATTTTTATTAAATTTAATAGCCACCCGCGTATGGGTAATCCGCGCGAGATTACGGCCTCGTCGCTGGCGCGCTCGCGAGAGCTGCGAACTAGAGAATGAAATTTTTCAAAATCGGATTAACTTTCAAAGTCAGCGCTCGAGCTCGGTAGCGCGCGTCGGCAAAAAGAGGATCCCCCGGAATAATGCAGAGCTACGTGAGAAATTAATACGGACGATTACGACGTCTTATTTGAAATATTCAAGAGGCAATTGTAATCGACTTGCCGCGCTCTCTAGGTGTCTTGCGTGCGCTCGCGGAACGTGGATCCACGCGGGGGCTTGAATATCAAAGAACCGACGGATCGTTAATGGACTCGCGGATTTTACTCGCTTTCCTCTCGGTAATGAGCTATATTTTTAGCAGAATGTATGGAGAATTCAGCGCGATACTGAATTATCAAGCGTACACTGAAAACCACCCCCCACGAGCGCCGCTCGTTAATAAAATACCTCGTGGATCGAGGTTTGCTCAAATTATCTCGGGCGGAAAAACAACTCGGCTGTGGAGATTGCGAACGGATTGATTTTTTGTAGCCGGTCGCGCGCGCGCCACGGTAGGAAAATTTTTGAGCTCTACCGGTGCCCGCTCTTCGAGGAGTTGAAAAACTTAAAAGTTCGTGTATATACAGGGAAACTATTGATTTTTCGGACTTATCTTGACTGGGAACTTTTCCTCTCTTGCTCGGCCATGGGAGTCGAGAAGTTGCGGCATTTTTTTGCGTCGGGAACGGCGCGCTATCGCGAGTCAAACTCGATTTCGGAAGCTCGTAAACCTATAGGAGCGCGAGGAATGAATTCGGCGTCTACGAGGAGTCGCACGGCCTGTTGACATCCTATTCGGATCGCGTTCGAGCCTCAAGTGTGACTGAATTGTCAGGGTATTTCATGAAGATGTTAACACACTCCTCAAAAAAATTAAAGCGACCATCTTCGAATGGCTGATCGACTTTAATTGATAAAGTGATCATTTCAAAACTTGAGTCTTTCTAAAATGATTGCCAACGATTCGATTCAAATATTTTCAGTCCAGATGTAGTCGTTTGAGAACGACGAGTGTGACTTTAATTTTTTTGAGTAGTTTTTCAAACTGGGTACCCATGGAAGTACACTTCTCGAAACAAAAGGGGACAGTTTTCATTTTCCGAAGGCCATATCTTGGCTAAAATTGATGAAATTGAATCGGTCAAGATTATTTTAAAACTCGAATACTATTTGAGATAACTTGACTCAATTCAAAAATTTGTATAATTATATTCATTTGAAGTCTTCTTAATTACTTATTCGAGTAGCATATTCTTTTCACGAGGTTGACGAGTTCGTAGTTCCATACGGCTCGTTGAACGGCACCGGTCCTTCCTTGTGACGTCTTATTCGGATCTTGTTTGAGCGGCTCTGATGGAGTGATTTTCTTTTCGAGCGATTTGAGACGCGTCATACGTACACACGGCAACGTCGCGCAGGGAAACCGACAGATACAAATTACTATCCCATTTTGGATGGAGCCCCCGGGGCGGGTAAAGAGGAAGTTGCCGCTCCGCTAAGTACAGTCGGATCTCCGGTTTTCGCTATACGGATAGGCAAATCCTCCGTCGGCGGGCTCGCACGATCTCACGCGACATTCTCGGCGCGTACATAGAAGCCCCAGCCGGGATAGAGTGGTTTGCGAAGTGCTCGAAACTGCAAGTTATAATCACGCAACGAGTTAACCACTCGTCCGGTTCTCCAAGCCGAAGAGAGCCTGAGAAATCTTTCGATAACCCGAATTCGTTCGAGAAAATACGAGAGGATATAGAGTTTCCTTTTTTTTGGGTCACGAACCCGGAATATTCTTTTCCGAAATTGCCCGGTGAAATATGTATAAATGTATACACATTTATGGGATCGGGCGTGTGTGTATGTACATCACAGGGGCGGAGGCACGTGCTCGATACTCCACGGGGTTTTATCGACTTGATAAACGCTTTACAAGGTACATCCGCGATACAAAGACGTTCGCCTGCGTCGATTTTATCCCGAAACAGGCAACCGCGAAATTGAATTTTCGTTCGGCTGGCCTCCCAACGCCGTACAAGTCGATACGGTAATTTCAGCGGGCGATCCGCGATATAATATAGCGAGTACACATACAGCGAGAACGACGCGAAACGAGAATGATAATAACGACGCGCCCGCCCACTCCCTCGCCTTCCTTTGCTATTCGCGACGGGCTCGCGTGATTGGCTCCATACCATCGGCCGCGCTCGCGGAGATTTAGTATCTTAATTAAAACTTTTTCCGGCGTCGATAGGACGCCACTCTTTTGGTCTCTCTTTCTCTATCATCGCCAAGAAGCCATCCGACGGGTCGACGCGTATACAGGGTGTCCCAGCCCCCGCTCGTACGTCACTCGGTTCGTGAAAATTCATCTATTCGCACTTTTTTTGTATAAAAAATACTCAACTATTTTCAGCCTCTGGGTTCGCAAGCTCTTATATGTAATTTTCAATCTAGATTTTGTCCAGTTTGTGTAAATGATATTGATTATATCGATATGCTAACGTCAAATACTTGTTAGAATACACGTGAAGAATTTTTGAAATAATCGATGTATTAGTTGGTTTAGTTTTATGAGGTCGTGAAATACTAATAATTACAGTTTTTTCAAAAAATTCAGTGATATATGTCAATATGTAGCCAGTCAGCCAGCTTAATTTTGATTATATTATATTTCTAAAAGTTTATTCGTATATTATAGTAAATCAATGATTTCTTAAGAAAATATTTAAAGCAGTTTCCGTAAAGAAAAAGTTTTCTCGAGTACCTCGTTCATCGAAGAGACTGGTGGTCATCCAGGACACCCTGTACGTACGTCCGCGCGGGGGATCGATTTTCCCTGTGAGTCGACCGCGCCTCGCTTATAATTTCCGGCGTTTGTTGTTTCAGCGTGCGGGAATTCAAATTCCGCGAGCTTCTCTCGCTCCTCGGCTCTCGAGAGTATCGCCCTCGACTATCTGCAGCACGCGCGCACCGATAAGAACCCCTCGGTATCGGCGCCCAAGTTTTTTTTCCATTTTCCGATTTCGATTCGCCGATCCTCTCGACTCTCCGAAGTTTTTTCGCGTCCATTAGCGAACGGGAAGCAGAATTTTATTAGGCTATTCTAGATTTTCGAAACGCGAGGCTATAAATTTGTCGATAAGGAGCGCAGTGTATCTCGCAGGAAGTGAAATAAATAATTTAATAACTCGAACGCAATCTCAGCCGAGAATCTCGACTATGCGAAATATCGAATTATCGATGTTGAATTACGCCCTTTGAAAAACTGCTCGGCTCTATTCAACCCACACTAGCATTGGAGGTTTAATTAAACAACTCTTATTAATAAAATCTGCGTTATCGTTGCCGATAATTCGCTTAATTACTCTAAATATTTCACAGAGAAATTTATCAAAATTCGTGTAAGTGAATATAAATATTTGATTAAGCAATTTTGATTCATGTATTTTGATACCCGATTTTGTCACAGCCGATATTACGTTATTCATACAAGCGCCGTCCGACGTTACGGGCGGGCGAGCTCTTTTTTTTCGCCAACCTCCTCCCCCCTCCGCATATTGCGCCCTCCCTCGCGTTACGAGTTTCGTAATTTCGGCGGTAAACTCGCGAAGAAGCGCTAGGCGGTAGTTATGCAGGGCCGAAACTGCATTCGGGAATCCGACGCTGTACCAACTTCGCTTCGCGCCTTTAATCGCCATAAATTCCGTGGAGGTGAGCGCGCGGAATTATTCGATACGCGTGGGGAGGGGCGTGGAACACGTTGCCGGATCGCTCGTGCGAGCGTTAATGAAGAAAAAACGCGCCAACGTTACCATTATGAATTCCTTAATGGCCGATGAGAGAGAAAGAAGAAGATGAGAGGGAGAGAGAGAAGAAGAGAGCGGAGGTAGCAACATGGCGTCTTCGATTAAAATTTCCGCCCGCGTCGCCTAATTAGACCACATTTTGTCCGCTTCGTAATTGAGCTCGATTTATTTTTCATCGGGTTCCGAGTCAGTCTCTCTCTCTCTCTCTCTCTCTCTCTCTCTCTCCTTGCTCTTCGTCTCTCACCCCCAAGTTTCATAACTCAGGAACACGGCAGCCGCTCTGGGTATAGTAATATCGTTTCCGCGATCAACAAGGAAAGCTCAACGAGACTATTAATTTTTCCCCATGTTGATTTATATGTAGATTTGATCCAATTTCGTTTAATTGTGCAGAAGTTTTCGTGCCAGTATGGCGACTCTCTCTCTCTCTCTCTACCCCTTCGTGATTCGAATGTGTACATCCCTCTCTCTCCTTTCTATTTTTGTTCGAAATTTATTTTCCGCGTGCGCGCTCGCTCGCGCCCCGGCAGGAGCGCGAGAAAAGGTAATAAGAGAGGAGAGATAAAAGATGAAAGAGTGAGACTCGCGCGATTGGCCAGAGGCTTCGCCGAAGCGGGGTCGTTCGTTTCAACGACGTGCGATATTGACGCTCTCCTTCGACTGTCCCCTCCCCTCTCTCTCGCTCAACCCTCGCTTTTCATTCGAGCTCCTTCCTTTTCTCTATCTTTATTCTCGCGGGAGCTGTCGCGAGAATGGCGTCCCTTTTTTTCCGCAAAGGGAGAGAATACGAGGCCCGTCGTGTCGAGGAGCGAATTGGCCCCGGGAGCGCGGAAAATTTCGGCAGAGGGTAGAACGGCTGGAGGCCCTCTCGAGGTAAACAGGATTCACCCAGAGGAAGAGGCACGATCGATCGATTTCCCTCCGAATCATTGCTCTCGATTAACTCTTTCTCGCTACTCGCGGACTGAGAAAAAAATGTTGAACAAATTAAATATACTGGATATTTTGATAGTTGGACAAAATTGTTGAGTCAATCAAATTTTTCACTGAATAAAATATATTGAAAGTAGATTTAATTGGTTCGACAATTTTTCGCGGTGTAGCAGCGAAAAAACAAACGTTCATCTCTCGTCGTTATATCGCGATTACGTCACGAGTATAATTATTACCGGCGAAAACAAAGAGCGACAATTATAATAATAACGCTGAATTACGAGAGTGCGCAAAAATACTTCATTTACGGCTTCTCCGGCGGGGTCAATCTCTATTTTCGCGGGTTTTTAGCGCGAACCGCGCGCGCCGGGCTCGAATTCGAGATACGAGTGTCGCATTCCTCAAACGAGCCGAGAATCCGTCTCGTCGGTGGTCGACGGTGAATACGTGGAAATCGACGCGATAAAAGTCCGCGGCAGGGTACCTCTTTTGACGAGTATCTCTTTAAAAAATCTCTTGTTACGGCCGTATAGAGAAAGGGAAAAATGGTATACATAACCGCGCACGGAGATTCTGTTCGAGTCTGTGTGAGTGCGTGTCAGCTGGCGCTGACAACGCGAGCGTAGGGACGCATAAAAGTCCTCGACGCGTGTGGGGCGCTTGCGCGTCTGCCTCTCTCTCTCTGTTTTTCTCTGGACATACCTTCGGTACGAGAGATAGAGAGAGAGAGAGAGAGAGAGGGCGCTTACAACCAGAGCTCCTGAATGCGAAAATTAAAACGCAATTTTCCTAGGACAAAAGGGTCAGTTTATGGTAACCCCTTCTTCTTCGTCTCCGTCGAGCGAGCCAACTCCTCTCTTTCCTTTCTTCTCTTGGAAGTTGAACCCTTTCCGTGCACCTCTTTCTTCCCGACTCCTCTTTTTTTCTCGTTCCACTCCCTCGGCCATCCATTTAACGAAGCTTTCCTCGGTCGTGGGCTCGACTTCTTTACCTCTTTTTTTTTCTTCTTTTTTTTCTACCACTGCTACTCTCGCTACACGCAAAAATACGGGCACTTGTTTCGCCTTATCGCGCGTCCATTCTAACCATCCCGAGGCGGCCCTTTTGTCAGTCGTCGCGCGCGTAAAATAATTTCTGCAGACCGCGGCAATTACCCTCTCTGCTCGGCTTAAAGTGTACGCGAGTGCGCGGTCGCGAGAGGAAGAGGAAGAGGAGTGAGAGAAGGAGGGAGAACTTTAAACGACGGTGCGGAAAACGCAGTTCGTAATATCCCAGTACGATGCTGGGGTGTATTATATTCACGATGGAGCTCCGCTCGGTTGGGGTTTTTAATTTCACTTGCCTCTACGCAAGCTGGATGTAAGCCAGAGAGAGAGAGAGAGAGAGAGAGAGAGAGAGAGAGAGAGAGAGAGAAAGTGTGTGGATACAATTCCGGGATGATTACGACCATCGATTTGCAGGATGAACGGTTTAATACCTTACAGAGATTAGGCTTGGAGGATGCTATTGAGATAGAGAAAGATAGAGAGTGAGAGTGATATAAGACGTACAGGGTGTTCAAAAAAAGCATCAGATAGTACCTAGTATGCTGCATTGAAAAGATTCTTTTATTTTATTTTTTTCGCCAGTAACCACAAAAATATATAATTAAAGGAGAGAGGAAAAAAAATTACATTCGTCAGTTAATTATTGTTAATAACTTTTTCTTTTTTTTTAAATATGTTTTTGTGGCATTGCTAACGAAAAAATGCTTATAACTCTGAAACAGTTCAGATTTCCACTTATGTTTAGGACCTTCTCGATTCAACAGTGAGTACTACCTACCATATGAACACCCTGTAGAGACAGATAGATAGATAGAGAGAGAGAGATATTTAAATGATGAACGAAAGGAACCCAGAGCGTCCCGTGTCTAATAAGCGTCGGACGCTCATACAGCCCCAACGGATAACCATAGCAACGGGACGATGAGCCGGAGAGCGAACGGCAGAGTGAGAGAGGAGAGAGAGAGGGAGGCTCGATAACGCAGTGCCGTCCTTTGGCATCCCTCCTATTCCCTCTCGTCCTTGTAACAAAAGGCGCGCACGTACACGCGGTAAATCCACTTTCTATACATGTAGGTCGCGTGCGCCAGATATACGCAAGTTGGCGAGCGCGAGAGAAAGAGAGAGAGAGGACCATATCTGCGGCAATATGTCCAGCAGGATGAGAACTGCGATACGAAGAAGAAAGAGAAAAGGAATATGGGGTAATAGATGGAATAAAAGAGAAAAGACCAAGCGACGGTGAATATCGGGCAAGAATAGGGAGGGGGTGGGAGAGATGAAATAGTTTTCGAGGAGGGGAAGCCCCGCACCGACAATGGCCCTCTCGTGAGCGTAAAACCGGGGAGGCCGGTAAGACAGGTCGGGAAACTCTCGTTGATACAGGCCAGGGCAAATTTATAGGGGGTTACCGCGCAAGTGCTAGGACATATAAGAATAAGGGCCCGAGCTCAACCTGGAGGATGGGAATCGTCTTTACGTCTGCGTTTTACTATCTCTCTACCTCGTCGATTTGCATAACGCGCCGTCGAACCGCACTATCGCCACTGTCGTTATAGCTTCCCTCTCTCTTTCTCCCTCTTTAACCTTTCCCTCCCAACCTCCCTCCGAGTGCTGCGAGGTGTACGTACAGCGAAATTCGAATCTCTCCTTCCGAAAAACGCGATAATCGAATCCTGTTTATCCTCGTGTCCCTTCCTACTCCTTCCTCCTCTTATTATCCCGGGCGTGCTATCCTGAACTCGTGGCAAACGGTGGGAAGGAAAAGATCAGTCCCGGGTTCTCCATCTCTATCTATCTCTTTCTCGCTCGCTTCGTCGGCACTCGAACGGGCTTCCAATTAAATGATCCGGCGGCGGAGCTTTCGCGCCCGCGCAAGGAGCCTTTCCCTCTAACGCGAAAGCAAATTGACGTTCATCCCATCCAGCGAGCTCTCTCTCTCTCCCTCTCTCGCTCTCGCTATCTCGCTCGCTCTTTGTACAGCGGAGCTTCTACCAGGATCCTCGTCGGTTTTAATTTCGACATTTGGCGCCGAACCAGGGCTAACTCCTTCGCTTACTCTTGCCCTTCGCTCGTCCTCCTTTCTCTTCTCATTTGCCCCTTCTGGTTATTTTCGCGAGTTCCTTTCACTGCATACGACAATTTCAGAACTACAGCATCGATCGAACAAATGTTTCCTTCCTACTTTCTCGAGTCTCTTACTCTCTTGTCTCCTTCCTGCTTATTTTGGCTCGGCTCTTCGCCGCGGGGATGAAATATAATGCAGGACTGGACCGCTGTATTTCGTGGTTCTCAAAAGTACTTAATTAAAGGATTGCTTATTGAAGCATTTAAAGCGCTAATTTCAGTAAACTCTCTCTGATTTTCTATTCATAATAACTAAATATAGAAGAATGTCTCTTGAGTCATTGTAAACACCTAATTTATAATTAAATATTCATGAAGTTTCGTCACCCTCGGAACCAAGAAATCCAAAACATTTTTTCACTCCCCTCTCACTTTCTAACACTTTAGAGACTAGAGATCGGATAGTTTTCGAATCGTTATCTCGACAAGACGTAGGGAAGCACGCCCTGTAGAATACACAGTGTATAATTTTCGTTTACAGCTCTTTTCGCGAATTAGCCAAGCGCGACGGAGATGAGGGCTCAGACGGCTCACGCTGTACAATCGCCGGTAACACACCTATCCGCCCTCGCGTATAAGGACGATTGTAATTGGACCGGGCTTGCTTTATTGACGGTGGAATTAGTCTCACCGAACGTGCCGTCCGAGCGATACGATCGGTGGATGGTGCAAGGGGGAGGGTGGGTGGAGGGGGGCTGAACGAGGGAGGTTAGTCGGAAACGTAGCTACTTGCCTGCACGAGCCTCGGCTCTACGCCAAATCGCTCGCCAATCTCTCCCTCCCCCCCCTCCCATTCGTCCCAGCCCGGCTTCAACTCTCCATCGCTCGAGATTTCGCAGTCCCCGAGATCTCGGAATGAGATTTTTCGCCCCGAGACGCCCCGGTTGTTGTCCCTGCTTTTTCATCCCCTTTACTACAATTTTTTTCACCCCCCTCCAGCAGTCCCCTTTTTACTACCCTCGAACGCGCGTAAACCCATTCGACAATTACAATCAGCGAATCTGCAATCTCTCTCCTCCTGTAATCCCGCTCCCCCTCCTATGAGAATAAATATAGACGCGGACACGCTCGCTTGGTACCGAGTCCAAGGAAACTAATGAGGTTGCAAAAAGTTCGATCCGGGGCAGAGAGAGCGATAGATAGATAGATAGAGAGAGAGAGAGAGAGAGGGCTGGTATGAAAGGGGGATGGATGGCACAGAGAGCGCGAATTGTTAGTGGACATTCGAAACTTCCCACTCGCGGGTATTGACTGCTCCGCCACCCTCGTCTCTACTTCCACCCCTTTCCACCAAGTTTTCCCGATGTTTTCGGACACGAGGTTCCGATAGCATCCGCCTAGACTTTCCTCTCTCCCTCTCTCGCTCTTGGACGAACTTTTCGCCAATCTAGCTGCGAAAGAGAGAAAGAGACAGGGAGAGAGAGAGAGAGAGAGAGAGAATCTGGCGAGGTAGACAAGATCGTACGCGCAAACACGAAGTGGCGAGAGAGAGAGGATGCTTTCTACGCGTATACGCGCGGGCGAATCGATATCAGCGCTGAGCGCATACGCGCGCGCGCATGGAGCGAAATCGGTATATATATATATATATATACATATATATATATATACATATATATGTACATATATGTCTCTCTCTCTCTCTCTCTCTCTCTCTCTCTCTTCCTAGTACTCCTGCGCGCGATTCGACACACTCTGTGCTCTCTCACACACCTCCCCCCTCTCCTCCGAGCAGTTTCGCGGGTTTCTCTCTCTCTCTCTCTCTCTTATTCTCGCTACGAGCTTTTCCACCCTCTAGTCTCTCGTCTTATCTGTCTACGGGGTGTCTCGGAACGATCTCGCTGCGGGTGGGCAGATCGATCCACGAATTTCCACGAGATAATGCGGACTTGATTCATTCCGTCTTCCTCCGCACGGCCACGGTTAGCTTCGTTATCAATTAATTGACGACAACCGATCCGGTTGAAGTAAAAAACCCGTACGATGGCCTGTGGAACACAACGGCAGGAGGATTTTCATTCCAGGAAGCTTCGAAATATTTTTGTACATTATTGAATATTCAACCGAGCTTTTCCCTCTCTCTCTCTCTCTCTCTCTCTCTCGCATCGAACGAGATATTGATAAGCCCCTGCCGGTGCATTCTTCTTCCATCCGACGTACCGTATTAATTTCCGTCTGTTAATTAAAAACCGAGAGGAAAGAAAGAGGAGCGTTTCGAAGAGGAATTTCGCGGGGATGGATCTTTGAGGAGGAGGGAGGGAGAGGAAGAGCGATTGTAATTTCGCGGCGCGCTGTATACGCGTCCCTCGGGTGAGCATGTACAGTTCGTCTCTCTTTCCGGTCAATCCAGCCTCCCCCCACCTTCCGATTTCATCTCCCTCTCGCTTTTATTCTTCCGGCAGATTCGACGTCAGAATTTCGATTCCGAGGGAGCTCCGCTTTCCACGTTAGCCCGACGGGGAATTTAATTAGTCTCCTCGCAGAAAAAAAATTAAGAGAGAGAGAGAAACTGCCGAAGATTCGTATCTCCCACGTAACGAGAAGGAAATTCCGCGATAAGGATTCGCGGTGATAAAATTAGAAAACGAGGCGCTCTGGAGCCCGGACAATTAAATTGCGGTAGGCACTGCGTGTAGATACACGCGCTCATATATTGAATGGTCACGAGAGCGTGATTCGTGAGTAATTAAAGCAACGATCGTTATTCCGTAGAATAGAACTCCTCTAATTCGTACACATCGATAAAACGTTCGAGTAAAATGGGTAAACAGAATTGTGGGTACATTTTGTGCTAATTTTGTGTTATCTACTATTATGTACATATTTAAACAGCTCAATTGAAAACATTTGAATTGAATAAAATAATCATTCTAAAGTTTGACTCTTTCTCTTTAAAATTATCAATTTTTAGCTGAGATACAATCATTCGAAAATAATGTGTACCTTTAATTTTATTGAGTAGTTTATATAATCCTATGAAGTCTCAAGCGCTTAAAAAATTTGGAGGCATTTTTGAATCAAATTAAATTTTCGAGGAGTGCATATTAATACACACATGCAGTTTCTTGTATGTATAGTCGCTTTTAAGCTCGAGACTCTGGACGAGCGAGCGACACATCGCTCGTACAATAGCGAGTCGAAGATCGCAGCCGTGCGAGGGAGCGGGAAGGAACGAAATAGAACGTGGGGTCCTCGCACCAGCTCGCCGTTGGAATTTTCAATATAGCGGGAGCCGCGTGATTGCCCTGATTAGGTGTACCTATACAGTGTGCCCCGTGAAGTTGCCTTATACCAGTCCGGTTTAACGAAATTGGCGAGCCGGGCGTCTGGTCTCACCGCACGTTTCTGGCGAACTGAGTTTAAATACTGCAAAAGGAAATAAAACGCCGGATTAAGTGAACATTCGGTTCTGTACGTTTCGGTTATTTTCGAGTTAGCTCGATATCAATTATTTACAGATTTTATTACAGAGCGATGCGCGGAACGAGTGAAAATTCATTTTTGTTTTATCGGATTGTAACTTTGCTGTTTTGATATCTCGCGATTTGGGATTAGCTTTTAAAAATGCGGTAATTACAAATAAAAAAAAATCGAGCTAGCAGTTAAAACACGTGGAAACTATTAAACCACGGGAATTATTGAAATTCTTGCGCAGCGTAATACGCGTTAATAAACGACCGCGTTATACTTTCGTGCCCTTTTTAGCTTCGATCAGTTATCCGAGCGTAATTATCGGCGCGTATGTATGCGTTAATACGCCTTCATCGAGTTACGCAATCCACTACGGCCAATCAACGAGCGATTACGGCAGCGGAACATGAAAAAAAAAGTTTTCGAGGGTTTAGAAACGAAAGGTAAATTCAATAACGAAGTCGGTGGGATAAAACGTTAACACGTTAAGTCGGAGTCGGTAAATCGCGTGTAACTCGCGCGTCTGCCGAGAAATTCTCTCTCTACTCTCTCTCTTAGTTGCGTCTCTTTTCATCCCAGCCGACTCCATTCTGGCTTCGGGATCGCGAGCTTAGCCCAAGTGCGAGAGGCAACTCGGAGAGAGAGAGAGAGGGGGGGGGGGAGGGAGAGAGAGAGAAACTTGAATGCTGCAACAGCGTTACCGTAATAGGGTCCGATTAAGATGCAAATTTCGGGGTAGGACGGTTTCTCTCTGCGCTCGACAATTTTGCCCCGCTAACCGGGCTAATATTAAATAAAATGCAGGGCAACGGGGCTAGCCTGGGAGAGCGAGAGAACGCGAGAGAGAGAGAGAGAGAGAGAGAGAGAAACTGATGCGAACGACTGTAAGCGAAGGACGGAACGGTTGAAAATGCCGCGTGGCTAATTTTAATTTGACAAATTGTTATTAAATTCGGACGGCCCGTTCTCGACTCGAACGAATTGACTCCTCTCTCTCTCTCCCTCCCTCGTCTTTTGTCTCGACCTCGCGAAAACGATTTCTTTGTAATTCTAAACGCGTTCGCGAGCTCTGAGATCTCCTCTCTCCCTTTTACCACCTCTCCGGTCCCGTACCGGCGGCTTTAGTTAAATCCGCGAGAAGTACGTACGGGCTGAGCACGTCTGGAGGAGAGGAAGAAAGAAAGAGAGGAGGGAGAGAGAGGAAGAGGGTGGAGCTTGAGGTACCTCCACTTCTGCGCGAGATTTCGTGTCGCTCTTTTTTTCCACCATCTCGCTCCCTCTCCCCTCTCTCTCTCTCTCTCTCCCCCATCTTTTTAATTCCCCGTAAGAGTTAGATTAAACTATGCCGGAAGAGGCGACCCGGATAGTCTACAAAGAAACGATATAATAATTATTCGTGGAAGGACCGGCTGGGGTAGTAAAAGTTCAACTCCATCCCCACTCCTTCCTTTCTCTCTCATCTTCGCGCTTTCGCAAAGTTCGGCGTCCATTACGCAACGAAAAAGCGAATTAGGTGTTGAATACTTTTAATAGTTCCTCGCTCATCGCGCTCGATCGTCCCTCCCCACTCTCCCCTCTCGCGGGGGGGGGGGTTGTTTTTCGCTCGCGCGGACGGCGCATCCGAGCGATAAGCTCGCCGATTATTGTTATTATTATTATCTCGCACGCGTGCTCGACTAACTCGGGAGAATACGGGACCGTTAACCGAAATAGTTTACGAGTCGCGTAATTCAATCGACGCTAAAAGCTTTTGGAGTTTCGTTCGATAAAACGAGAGGTCCTCTATATATGGCAATGTAGCGCCAGAGGGGGGGGGGGTAACTTAAAGCTAATGGAAAAATAATTAAGTTTGAGTGTAAATTAGCAGTGCGTAAGGCAGAGCGTGGCGCGCGCGCACTCTTCGGACTCATGAATTTTCGATCAGCCTCTCGCGAAGTGCGAACGGGGGAGAAATTGAGAGAGAACTATGTAGATGATACCGTGGTTATTCGATAAATATTCCCTCCCCCTCCCCGCCGTCCATCCGGAGGGTCCGCTAACTTTTTAATGGCTGCACTATAAATCATTTACATCCCTCGCACGTGCACACTAGCAAGGACGAGATCTTCGTCCCGAAAACTCGATGCGAAACAGCAGTTTAATCGCTCGACGTCTCGCGAAAAGCTCGAACCGAAAACACAGCTTTTGGAGGGGGGAGGGAGGTGAGCTTTGACAAAACGACTCCGCTCTTATTACGAGCGTCACGTACACACTCGGCCGGGCCGAGGGCGTTAAGTTGCCGCGGAAGACCCACGGTAAACCCCCGGGTTTCGCCTTCCTCTCGCTTCTCTCGCGATATCCACCCACTCGAGTGCTGGAAACGCGGAAGTCGAGTTACTAAACTGGCGAGGCGCTGTTTGCTCCTAGAGGAGGAAAGCTAGGCGAGATCGAGCGAGGGAGGGGAGGATAAACCGAGCGCTGTAAGTGCGAGAGCGCGTACGCGCGATTCCTCATGCTCGACTAACAAAAAAGAGAGAGAGATAGAGAGAGGTGGAGAAAAGAGAACGAGGATCTTATCGAGAGTACGATCACGTGTGCTACCGAGCGCCGGAACTATCGTCGGTATAGTCCTCGTATAGCCGTCGCGACGCTCCTCGTATAAAGCCCCGTTATGCGCGAACAAAGGCCGAGTGGGTGGGGATACGCGAGAACCGTAAAGCGCGATTTGAATAAAAAATTAATACGCTGGTTAGACATTGGAAGCGCGTTACGGGCCAGTGTGGGAGGGAAAGAGAGAGAGGGGAAGACTTTTTATGGTGCACGAGAAGAGAATGAGAAAGCTCTCCGTGCGAGAAAACGCGAAAAATCGAGTCGCGATAACCCACACGTTTTTTTCCCAGCTCGTGTACGAAATATCGTGGCGAGGCAATTGCGATAATGAAAAGTTTCTCTCTCTCTCTCTCTCTCTTCGTATCGCGCGGTAACGCATTTCGATGGATTATTATTATTTCACCCCTCTTGGCTGCGCTTTACCACATCATTCGAGAGCCGATTAAAAGTCAATCACTGTTACCGCCGGAAGAGAACGAGGGAGAGGAGAAACGGTTTTTAATTGTTGCGCGGATAAAAAAATATCGCTCTAGCATTAACCGTTCATTATTATTCCGCGTTTTGTTTTTCCGGCACTAGCGGTTCTCTTTATTGTCGGTGTCGGGTGCTATTGTGAGCGAGCGCGCCGTGACGCGTACAGCGCCCTCGAGCAAGCATACTTATGTAGAGAGAGAACGCTGTGTGTGTGTACACTGTGCGCGCGGGTCTAGGACGATACTAATTTTTTCAAGGGATAAAACAAATGGTCGGACACTGCAGCGTGATAATAAAGCCAAAACTCCCCCTGCCTCGCCCCTCGTGGCGTTCCTAGCAGCGGGACCGGGCGAAATAGCAGCCCCTGCTATCGGAAAACGCTAAATATCGCTTTCCAGTTTCGTGTCATTGGTTTTATTCGATGGCGCCCATCCCGCGTAAGAACGGAATACATAACGGAAGCTTGGATAATAACGAGAGTGCGACAGAGACAGAGAGGGGCGAGGAAAAGACATTCCTCCGGTAAAAATGGAATTAAAGCCCGAAATTCGTGAATTTGTGAATTCTCGCTAGTTGATCGATTGTAGGATTCGACATTTTTCGACTTACATTCAATTTCTATTCATTGTTTTTATTTTATTTTTAGCGACAATTTTCACGCTATTTTCTCGGGGTTTTCCGAGTGATTTTCGTAAAAATTTCACAATTCAAAAATTACTCTTTTTTCGTAAAAATTTTTCTAATTTTTCCGTGATGTGTAATTATGAATTTTAATTTGCATATATTTTTAACTTCCACCTCTTAAACTTTTATTTCTATTGCCATATACATTTTCACACCATAAGCTCAAACCACGAGAGAGCGAAGCGATTGCGCAGAAAGCTCAAGTTTGGCGCTGAACTTGGCGCGGTTCGCGAACGTTAGTGTCGGTGCGCCCTTTGAACCGTGAAAATTGCGTGAACAATGGTAGCGACAAATATACGTGCCAACTCTCTCTCTCTCTCTCTTCCCGTACGCAAACAATAAGAGGAAGAGAGAGGGAGTAATAGATACACGAGACCCGACAGCCCGAGACAAAGGGGTTAAACGGAAAAGCTCGGCCACCGAGAGATCACCGAGAGTTTGCAAGGGCGACTGGACGACACAGATGCCAAACTTTCAGTACTCGCTTTTTCGTACAACAACCTTTCGTATTTACCGAGGAATCGTACGTGCGAGCTTGGTTTGTTTCGCGCCATCGAGTACGAAATTTGTCTGAGAAAGACCCGAACGGGTGAGAGAGAGGAGGCGAGATCGGACGAATTGGAGGAAGTTGCGTCATCAAGCGTCCAGCCAATCGTGCGAGCCGTTTTACGAGACCACAAGGGTCCACAGATTTGTACGTTATTGTTTATCGTCCAGAAAATATTTCAGGAGCACTTTCTTCCACTCGGCTGGATTGAATCCTCCTTTGAATTACTCTTTCGGCTGAACTTTCCAGAATTGGCTTGTAATATTTTCGAAAGGGTAATGAATTATTATATTCCGAGCATATTCTCGAAAATTCGATTGAACTGATTGGCTACATTCCAGTGGTACGCCGGATTCGGGAAAATAAACTCCTCGAAAAAATTAGAGGGATGCTAGTTGATACGGATTTCGAGATCGAGGAGATTTTTATTGAATTATTTTTTGCTTTCTGAGCTCACCCTTTACAATTTTTCGAACGTACAGAATGCGAAGCTTAACTTTTATTAATTCGGTTCGAACGGCGAAAATCGTATTTCCGCGATACTCCGCGAATGTTTTATAACGACGCTCCGTGAGAGAGAGCGCGTGGAATCGATTCCGAGAGTGTCGACTCTCCGAACGCCTTACCCAACGTTCTCGGCGAATGCATCGCGGAAAAATCTCAAATTCACCGATGCAGCTAACGGCTGACTAACAAATTTTCACCTAACGAAGCTGGAAGCGCGGTAACGATTATTAGTGTTAAGTGGTGAACGATGAACGCTGACGGTTTTCGAATCACGAGTCGCTAGGTTTGTCGGGAAAAGGGCGAAATGAGGGTGAGGGAGAAAACGAAACTAGGATTTGCGGTGGCGCAACGCTGCCATTAGAGTGCATCGTTAACAACGTCAGCCGGTGGGGATGCGATTTAACCCCGGCGAGTGGACGAGTCTCTCCGATCGAGAGAAAATCGTTCCCGATCGAGGCAAAAGAGGGCCAGCCCTCGAAAAAAAGAGATAATTAACAATAATGAAAAAGCGGAACACCGTGTCTTTTAATTGCTAAAAATTTTCGTCGTTATTCAATCCTGCCCACGTACGGTATCACCTTCGCGATGCGATTTCATTTCCTCCGTGCGACAAAAATGTTCCATAATTGTCAAAATTCCCCAACTCGTATATTAACGTAACGCGAGCGAGCTCGAAATTTCATACAAAACTGCGGAAAATTGTTTTCTAATTGTCAGAGTTTTTCGTCGGTATTTCGATTTAACCCGCTGGATTTATGAACGCTTCCGTATGTACGCGCGGCCGTACTTTGACGTCATAATGGGTATGAGATTTCGCAGCAAAGGCCGCTCGTGCGCGTACACGCCCCGTGCCAGAATCACGCCAAAGAAACTCTCAGGGCGCATTGTTCGCTAGAGAGAGAGAGAGAGAGGGAGAGAGTGAGAGAGCGAGGGGTTCGATCTATGACGCGTACGTAGCGCGTTATTATGAGACGCCAGGTGGCGGACGGGTTCCCATTTAGCCGCCGAGAGACGAGAAAGGGGCGAGAAGCTCGCACTTAAGTGGAAAACAATACGTTCGCCCCGACCGGTTACGATTTAATTGATATTTTTCCCGTACGACCGGCAAGAAGGACGTAAAATATTCATCGTATACGCGCAATTAGTCGGTTGTAGCGAGTGTTTCGATTAAAAAGCGCGCCGGGATAAATTGATCTCCCGAGTGGAATTTACATTGAGTATTCGAACATTCGTGTCTCAGTTTAATGAACTGCTTAATCAGAGTTTTTGTGCGATTAATTAATCCCGGCCCCTCTGGATAAAAGTCGTGGGCAAAAAAGTTGTTCAGGAGATAACCAAACAGCATGCGTTTTAACCGCCGACTCGTCAAGACAACTCTGTACGCGAAGGAGAGGGAGAGGGAGAAATCAAGTAGCAAGATCCTTGAGAGCTGAAGCCTCGTCTGGCTCGCGGTACTCGTCGTCTACTCGCTAGGAGCTTCTGTACACAATCCGGCCATCTCTCACTTCTCCCCACCGCGTTGACCTCTTCATTTATGCCGCTTAAGTAGTTGCCTCTCTCTCTCTCTCTCTCTCTCCCTCTCGTGCCGGGGCAACTGGCAAACTCCACTCGAGCGGCGATAACCGTTGCCGGGGGTCGCTCGATTCCTCGCTGTGCGCGAACGCTCGATGAAAATCTGCGGTATGGGAAAATATGGCGAGGACGATATCGAGAAAGGGGGTGGCGCGCGGGGAGGGATGAAAAAGATGCGGGAATCACTCCGGTCGCCATCAAAGACGATCGTGCTGTGAATTTCGCGAAAGATGAATTCCCTTTTTCGTGTATATCTATACATTCCGGTGCACTGGCATCAGTCTCGCTACTCTCATCTCTTTCTCTCTCTCGCTAGCTGTGTCTATCTTTCTTCCTGTTTCTCTCCTCTGTCTATCTTTTTCTCTCTCTCTCTTTCTTCTGGGCGGCTTCTGTTTCGGTTCGCATCGTGTCGGCACGGACGTGCCCCGACGATACGCGATCCCGCGATCTTTATTGCTTCATACGTAGAGCGTGGAAGTCGGTGGGAGGAGTCGCGTCACCGCGAGACCACCTATTTTTCTCTCTATCCTCTCCCGTTTCTCTTTTTCATCCTCAGATTCGGATACCCGCAAAGAGAATCGGGTCCGACAATCGACCATTCCCCATTCCGTTGATATACGCTCGATTTCGTTCCGCCTCTTTAGAATGCGAAACGGAGAAGCAAATTTCTACCCTCTCTCTCTCTCTCTCTCTCTTTCCCTCTCGATCCTCCGATTCTATCACCGTGCCCGATAAGAACGTACGGAGACAATAAAATCGATCTGTTTGCGAGACGTGCCTCCGAAACGAAAATTCTAATGTATGTAGCCGACTGGGTTATGACGAACCGTGATGAATCTGCAATACGCCTCGGGCGAGAAATGTTCTATTTCATTGTAGAACAGTTGAAATAGAGCGAGGTTCTCGGGAATAGGACTCGCGTTAATTATCAGAGCGATAATAAATTGATAATAACCGATACCATTTCTATCGCCATACTTGATAAATCGTAATTTTTTATTTAGAAACTAATTGACAATTGTTTCCTTTGAAATTGTAAAAACTTTTTCTTTTCAAACCGTATTGATTTCTATATGAATCAATTTCAATTAAAAAATAGTGAAATGAAAAAAATTTTGAATAGAAGAGAGAAAAGTTCAAATGAAATAATTGTTATTATATAATGTACTATTAAAATAGTCCAGGGGAATCTCGTAATCTTCTAACAATCGACTAAAAATCATGAAATCGAATCGAGCAAATTTTGAAACAATAACTTTATTAGATTTGACCAATCTTACCATTTAAAAATGGTAACTGTTCCTCTAATTTTTTTGAGCAGTGCACATGTTTTAAAAATTACATTGTATATAAACGTACATTTGTGTATAATTAACGTAAATCGAATGTTTTTTTTGCAGGCCCCGAGAATGTATTCTCGTTCCACAGTCGTCAGGATGGCGGTCAGCGCTCTCGGAGGACGACGGCGGGGAGGTCGGAGGTCAGTTCCGAGGAGGCTGGGCGTCCCGCTGCTTTACGGGCCGCTCACAACGAGTCATGGTCTACCGGAGGCACGACGAGCTCGTCCTTCACCCTCGACTCGTCTACTTCGTCGAGACCCCACCTCGAGCTCGTCGTCAAGCCCCATAGCAAAGTCGTACTGCCGTGCGAGCTCGATGGAAATTACTCGCGACTGCTGCTCCCCGGCTCGAGGTAGCTATTGTACTACACCCAGCCGCTAATATCGCCGTGTTATTAAATTCCAATGAGCTAGAGTGCCTATCCGGAATGTTTCCGGCTAATTGCGCGTATCTTCGACACTTTTTCTCTTGAAATTCTCTCGATTTTTCCAAAAGATTCCTGAAAACGCGCGTTTCTATTAAAACCTGAAATTTAATTTATCGAAAGCTCATATTTGTCTGGTTGCAACTCGTTCAACAACTCCGATTTCACACAGACGGCTGAGTATAAAAATTGAAAAACAGAACTGCATAATTAAAGTCGGTAAAACGTTGTATAAAAGAAGAGAAATGAAATTCTATTTTATTTTCTTCGTAAAAGATATTTCGCGTTTAAATCGCGCCGTATTGTATCGCGGAATATTGTTGACTCGAACAATTTTATCAGGATCGTGGAGATACTCGATTACGCGCGACGAATTTAATTCCGGCGGGGTCCGGGACTTTTAAGGTACAACGGGGAGGCAGATTATAATCAGCGTTGCGGAATTTTCGCAGGAGTTACAGAATACGGCCGGCTACGTGGCTCCACGAGGGTGTGCCCGTGGACATGATCACGATAGACACGAGGCACGAGATGAGCGGCACGGGCCACCGATACATAGGGGACTCCACCACGGCCGCCTTGCATATAGACAACGTGAGATTGGAGGACGACGGTGTGTGGAGCTGCACGCTCGTCGACGACCGAGAGAAGATACTTTCCGGTCAGCCAGTCAGGCTCGTCGTACTCGGTGAGCTATATCGATGATTCCAATCGAATCACGAGTCCTAAAGTTTCCTTTCCGGCTTATTACGCGAGTCGTCCCAAAGAATACACGCTTTCGGCGCTATCAAAGAGAACGACCTCTGTTATCCCCTTGGTATTGTTTTTTTAGCGTCGAATATCTTGAAAATTTCAATTGGAGGAAACATTTTTGGTCACGTACTGTGCTACGTGAAATATAAATAGAATAAAAAACAATAAAATAAACTGAAAAAATTAAAACAAGAGAAAGAAAACAATAACAAAGCTCGTACACAGAAAAAAAGGATCACTTGAATCAAGAAATATATACTTGATTCAAGAGAGTTATGCGGAAGAAAAAAAAATTCCGTCATCAAGAAAATAATTTCTCCATATTAGTAGAAAATTAAATTCTTGAATTGAGAATTTTTTCTCTTGGATCAAGATTTTTTTTCTTGAATCAAGTATTACCATACTTGAATCAAATCTATCTTGTTTTATCCTAAGATAATTATTTCACAAATAAAAAAATAGTTTAAAAATAATAATAATAAGTAATAGTTTCTTGAACGAAGAATATATTGACTTATTCAAGGACACACGTTCTTGGATCAAGAAATTCACAAGTATTGTTTTTAAAATTTATTTCTTCATTCACGAAAGAAAAAAAGACTTGATATTGAAAAGTATATTTCTTCCGCATAACTTTCTTGATTCAAGTAATCCTTTTTTTCTGTGTACGCTTTTTTAGAGAAAGAAAACTCTCCGGGTTCTTTCCGATTCCTCTAGCAATCACGCGGTTAATAACGGATCATGTTGTAATTTCCGCGAAGGTTGAAATACTTCTCTGGATTATGACGTATAAATCAGCCGCGGTCGGTCGACTGTCAATTTTTCTCGCGTGTCGCGAGCGGGCGCTGCTACCGGGTGAGCTCCATCAATAAGAGGTTGGTTCTCTCGCTCTTTCTGCAACGAAGAGATTTGCCAGGAGTGAACATTGAGAGAGAGAGAGAGAGAGAGAGAGAGAGAGCTTCCGGTGATAAATATAGGAGAAAGGGGAAGAGAGAGAGAGAGAAGGTAAGGCGTTACATAAAACGTTGAAAAATTGACATCACATAGCCGGGGTAACGAGCGAACAGCTCTCCTATATAAAGATTTTGCAACAGTTCCCAGGGCGCGCGCAGTCCGGTTTTCCTTTATCATGCTTTACTTCCGCTCGCGTTTCTCATTCTGCCATTTTTCCGCTCGGTCGTAGTCGTCTGCGCTACGTCTTCCGCCGCGGGTGTCTCGGAATTTCCGTATTTCAATTCTAAAACTATCTGGGTCGGCTTTAGCATTACAAATTCAGTCCGATGTAACGAGAATCTCGAGAGATTATTTAAGCCGCGAATGTTTCACGTATGAGAATTTTCTCGCGCTCGGGGTATCGACGCGTGAGGTTCGATTTCGTTGCTTTTTATTTCGCTCGGTACAGTTATTATACAATTTGTTACGGAGCTTGTTAAAAGCGGAAAATTAAGGGCGAGTTTACACACTCGCGGGATATAACGATTTATCATACCGTTTGACCTTGAAAAATTCGACGGTTCGTTAACGGCGAGATGTAAAAAGAACCATCCGCGAGTTATACGCGAGTCTTTAAAATTAATTAACGGCAGTTTGTCCGCGCATCTCCCATGCATTCAACTCGGTGTATACCGCTTTCTCGCGCGGCCCCTCGCTCGGTGTAATTCGGGTCCGCATAATTTAGCGCTCGTTTTAACTCTTTAACGTGGCGGTGTGTATCCCGACGCGGCTCTCGTATAATCGCGAAGCTCGCCCGGTTACAGGACGACGGACGACGACGTTTTATCGTCCCTCCGTACTTTCGGTACGTGAGCTTAAAGCGACGAAGTTATCTTCCACCGATAAAGCCTCGCGCCCAATCTCTGCTTTATAAGGAGGCAACAATTCTTTCGGTATGCCCACCATCACGTCCCTCTCTCTCTCTCTCTCTCTCTCTCTCTCTCTCTCGTTCTGTTCCCTCGTGCGCGAGCTCACCGGTTCCGCGGGCTGGAGTATTTGCATTTTAAGAGAATACCCCTCCGGCCGAGTGAGAACGGTGAAAAATTTCGACTTGTCCGTCGACGCAGAGACGTCTCTCTCTCTCTCTCTCTCTCTCTCTCTCTCGCTTTTTATATATAAGCTCGTCGGTAAGATGCAAATTTTCATCCCTAACGGTAAAAAGACCTCCTCCGGTACCATCTCACGGAAAAATTTCGACTTCTCGCGGAACTCGATAAGATCGCTTAAATTGAGAAAAATTTGACAGCGCCGTGTAGGATAATAAATCGCTGTTAGATCAATTAAATGTTAAGGTTAATAAATGTTCGGAGAAGCTCTTAAAACTGTACACTGCAAAAAAATGTAGTTATTTGCATACGTTCAAATAAATATTTAAAAAATGAATTATTGCTCGATATACTTAAATATTGGTTTAAATAAAATTGATATTCCTCATTCAAACAATTCTCTCTAGCGAATTAAATATTTTTTTGGCAGCTGTACGAACAACAATTGTTACTTTCTTCGAGTGTACGATTTTAAATTCACGATTATTCAGATCCGTAAGAATTCTAGATTTTTAAACGAGTATATAAAAAATAATATATAAAGCGAGGGAGCGGAATTTGTAAAATTTCTCGAACTATCGACATTTTTGGGTTCTTTCGGTCCGTCGTTCGAGAGTTTGAGCGCCATGTGCGCGAAATGCCACACAGCTCGAAACGAGGAAAGGTGGAAAACGAGAGCTCGGGCTGGTGCGTTTTTGGCGTTACGTTCTCATATTAACACCTGCTGTAAGCCTTCGTAGATATTTCGCGTCGATATTGCACGTGAAAAATTTCCACGCTACGAAATAATACGTGGTCCGCGAAGCGGGAAAGTTACTTCTCAAGTTATTCGCGACAAATCGCGCCTCTTAATTATTTTCTGAATTTTCTTTCCTCTCGCCTCACCGCGAGGAATCTCGGAATCTTCGTGGAAGTTTGCTCATTATTGAATCTCCCGGTAAGGGCCTCTCCCTCCCGGCCCTCCGCTATCGACAAGACTCGGAATTTTTTCCTCCCTCCGGCCTTTTTTCCCTCGAAACTCAGCCTGCGATTCGTCGAAATTTTTCTACGCACGCACAAAACCTCGCATCCTCCATATAATCGACTCGACGTTTTCCAGAGATTCTCGAGCTCCGATCGCGTTACAAAAATCTCGAGCGTCTCTCGGGAGCTCCCCGAGAATATCCCCGTACGAAAATTGCCACGGAAGGTGCATGCATAGTGGCCTCCCGCTCGGACGTCTCGATTCGTCGAATTATCGTCGACCGTACGCGAAAAATTTTAATGAATGAACGTCGACTCGAGCCACTCGTTACGCGGAGACCGCGAGTGGAAAAAGGGGGAGCGGGGAACTCGACAGTCGAGTGTAGTTGGCTGTGTTATCGGAATACGCGCTCCACGAGGTCTCCGATTCCGTTATCGTCGTATATCGAATTTCCCAGGAGTGGCTGGCGCACGGGTCGTTCCGTCCTCGCTACATACCTTATACGTATATAGATATACACGCCGGAATATAGGTATACAGACATTGTTAGCGCGATTCTTCAACGTTACGAGGCCACAAATTGAAGAAGTTACCGGTTTACTATATCTCTATCCAACTCTCCTCTCTCTCTCTCTCTCTCTCTCTCACTCTCTCGCTCTTATTGCAGAGGCACCTCGGGGGACGTATCTGCTGATAGATGGTCGTAGGCTGGATCCAGGGAATCAGTTCGTCCCGGTGAAGGAGGGCTCGGAACTGACGCTCGAGTGTGCCGCCGAGGGTGGAAATCCTGCCCCCCTGCTCGCCTGGGGTATGAGCCTATCCCAGGCGACGCTAGACGGCCCGGAACAGCCGCCGGATAATTTGACCGTACTGCCGTCCACCTCGGCGAGGCGTAGCGGGGCTCACCTCAAGGTGTTAAGGGGTCATCACAACGCCACCATATCGTGCGTAGCGCGTCACATGACCCTCAACGTGCCGATGAACGCCAGCATACTCCTCGACGTTCAATGTGAGTACTCGATTATTTCAGCCCTGTAAAATGAAAGAGTATCGCCTAAAAACGCTGTAAATATTTCCAACAATTTACTCGATGCATATTGCCAGAGTACTATGTCCCCATAAAACTAACTAAGCGGTACTAACTAAAAGCTACTCGAAGATAAAATCAATATACCTGGATAAAAATCCCAATGAATTTAGCAATTCTTTAAAACGTTTGGAAATACTCAAACAAACTACTACTGTTTCTCGCATCTTATAATCCCGAGATAAGTGCTGAATTTCAGAGTCGAGCAAAGAATAATTTTTCCGCTACCAATAAAATGCAAAATAAACACAATTTTATTCCGAAGTTTATTATTCAAGAAAGTAAATATTTCGCGAAATAAAGAAATATTTGTTCTCGCTTCTAGATACAACCTAGCGTCCGTTTATGTTTCTCGTTAAAGTTGTGTAAACAATTTTCATCGGGAGGGGGGGG
>NCVS01000641.1:40684-58467 GCA_003055095.1 Goniozus legneri
CCCCTCCTTCCTCCCGTCAAGCAACGTTCATATGTACATTTATATACACCGAAACCGGGCTTTTTATCACGGGGGCTCTTTTTGCTCCGCGCGCTCAGCGAGGGAGGGGGACGAGGTAAAAATGCATTTACCACCAGTCGTAAAAATTCAATTTCGCGGAATGCGTTCTGCGTATGAGGGGTGTGACGAAAAATGGAGAGGAGAGAGGGAGAGAGGAAGATAAAAGAATGACAACAGGGCACGAGTGAAAGGATAATTAAACTCGACGAGTCGATGTACTTTTTCATCCTTATGTCGTAACACTGGAAACGAGACCGGGAGAGAGAAACTTTCGTGCAGCCCCGTGAGCGTGCTGCGAGGCTTCATTGATCGAGAGGAAGAGAGAGGAGAGCTTTTCCAATCGTGTGACGTAACCTTCCTTCGTACGGCAGCCTTATGTATATGCTACATATATATGTATATCTATATATATTGTCGCGATAACGAGACGATAATGCACCTCGTTACCGTCCTTTCGTTGTGCTAATTCGGGCGAGAAACGGGAAATTTCGCTTTATGAGCACGCGCTACGCGAGCATCGATCGTCGTAAACGTACAATGACGAAATCTCTTTCGGCTAGCTCTCTCGCTCGCTACCTTACTTTCCAGTCGTTTTATTATTGTTTCACGTCTCGCCGATCATATTTCTCTCTCTCTCTCTCTTATTCTCTCGCTTCTCTCTTTTTCTCTGATCTTCTCTCTCTTTTCTCTCTCTCTCTCTCTCTCTCTCTGATTTTTTCACTCTCTTTTTTTCTTGTACCTCTCACTCCCTCGCAAGCATTAAAACGCGCCAATTTCGGTTCATTTGTCAAAACGGCGTATCGGCGTCGATATAAAATTAGCTAACGAGCTCAACGTCGTTCGAGTTACACTGCGAATTATTATGTAGATCGATCAGCAGCGTCTCGTTGAATTCTCGCTCCGTTGGGCTCGCATTTTTCATCCCGCGTCCCGGCTGGATTTTCATACGATTTTTACTTTATCGCGATTCGCGCTTTTCCAGCTTTGTTATTGTTGTTCATTATCGTCCCTATCCTCGATTAATTATCGGCCGGGACGTTCTCGAAAGCACCCATTCGGGATAATTAAATTGATAACGATTAAATTAACAATGCAACAGTTTTCGATTTTAACGTTCTTTCGCGAAGCTCCAGTGAATTCCGTGGAACCGTCGGCACTCCCGTCTTGATTTAATTCGATTCACGGATCGTCGACGGGAAACAAGGGACGAACCCTATGAGAGAGGAGATAGGCAGTTTCCATTATCAATCGTGTCGATTTCACGTCAGTTCAAAGTAAGACTTTGAGGGAGCTCGAGAGTTTGCCGATCACGTCAGCGAGCTCGTGAGAGTGAGAGAGAGAGAGAGAGAGAGAGAGAGAGAGAGAGAGAGCTCGACATTGGCCGAAACTTACGCGTTCTCTCGCTGCTGACTGGTTAGCTGTACGTGCTGTTTCTCGTAGTACCCGCGCTCGGGGACTTGTAATTGATTTACAAGCTTCGCCTCATGCTGGAAAGTCGTACTCAGAGAACGCAGGAGAGAGAGAGACCGAGCAGGGTAACTCCTGGGTGTATATAGTTTTCGAAGAGCGGGACACGAACCGCGGTCGACGTCACGGCCCCTTAACATTGGAATTCAGTCGCGAGTATTTCGCTAAACCTCCCCATAGTTTTCAATTACCTAAAGAAATTCGAGAATCGATCCGGCTCATCCGATTCGAGAATTTATCCTTAAAAAAATGGCGACATTTGTCGCAACCTCTGTTGAGATATTTCTTCAGTCTCGAACGCAAAGTTGCCTCTCTCTCTCAACCCTTCGGGATAAAGGAGAATTAGTGGGCTTTGTCTTGGTACCGAAAAGCGGGGCCAATATACATATAGCCGTATATATATAATATGTATCACACACACACACACACACTCGCGTGTACATCAGTGGTGCGCTGGGTGATTCGCGAATCTTCTTTTCTCTCCATTTTTCGTTTCGTTTTCTTTGAAAAGATACTACATAGGGTGGGTGGAGGGTGGCAGAAGTAGAAGTTTCCGCGAACAATGGTAATGCCGCGAAAAGGCGAACGAGCCGAAGCGTACGGAGTGGAAGTAAGAGGAGAGATACGATGTGACGGAGGTCGGATGCTAGAGAGAAAGAGAGAGAGAAAAATAGAGGAGACTAGTCGGAACTAGCGCTGGTTGGCATGGACTCGAGATCCGGTTACCTCGACTGCTACGTTTCGATCCTCTATCCCCGGCTTTCATTGAAAATTCATTTCATCCGTCGGATCTCGTGACCAATCTTTCTTTCCATTTACCGGCGTGAGGAGAGCGTCTGTATAAGAGCGACGGAGGGAGTGAGAGAGACGTCTGTGATATCCCTCCTTATCGACAGTCAAAGCGAGAATGGCCGCGGACCGTGCGAAACGTTCGAACTCGTACAAAAAGGATACACCGATTCGAAGTTAAACCGAGCGTGCCGGCAGTTAAATATCTCAAATCGTCGCGCGACTGTATTATTCCGCATAACTGCTAGGATATCTCGGAGCTACGATATTTCACCCTCTATCTCGCTATAGCTCTCTTATCCGATGTAACACGCGAAATCTCGCGAGATTCGTGGACGCATTCCGTTCCGCATCTCCACGGCAAGCTCGGAGCTTCGGGAGAGGCAGGAAAAAATGGCTGAAGAAAAATAGGAAACGAGGGGGGGGGGGGGGTGGAGGGGGGAACAACGCTTTTGGCTGGCGCGTTTCCTTTAAATCAAGACAGACGATAGACGTCAGAGGCTCCGACCAAGGGCACGGAGTATACACGCCGTTATTCGTCTTTCCGCGTCGACGGAGGCACCGCCTAAACGCGGACCGGGTATATAAAGAGGTAAAGCCGATATAACGAGAGGGAAATAGGAAATCGGGAACGGACGCCAATCGAGTGGAAAATTGGGTTACATAAACATTTTCTTCTCTCTCTTTCCCTCTTTTTTGGCTGTCTCTTTTTTTGCTCGTCCTTTGCCGGAGCGAATCGCACGAAAACAATAATTTCTGCTAGCGATTTCAAAGATCGAGGAATCGACGAGGGTGGGGGGGCTGATCGAGTAATTTCCATCTCTCGGTAAAAAGTCATCGAGGGTGCTATCGCTAACGACCGGCCGCATTAGTATTCCGCGAGCGTGGGCGAGGCCAAGAACGCACCCTCTTCGGGAGCGAAGGAGACAAGAAACCATTCGGGACGCAGAGTGCGGTTCCTTGAATTTCGTTTCACGTCACGGCTGTGCCCGTCCCAAAATCGTAATCGGGAATTACAAGGGAAAATTCGATCTAATTTACGGCTGTCTTTGGAATTATCGCCCGCCCGAGTCACGCGGAGAGGAATATTGTCGTCGATAATTAAATTCCCGTGTGTACACTATTACACAGAAATGCCAAATATTCCCGTTTTGCTTTGCTTCTGATATCGATAATTGCTAATTAATAAATTAACAAGAGTGGTTCCGCGCGTAGCGAATACATACGCATACAGGATGTCTCGGAACTCAGGAATTGATTTTATTCGATTCTGTGCTCGAAGTTAATAACGTTCGGAAAATATCAGCCAATCAGGGGCCGATCTTTAATTTATAGAACTGGAATTGCGGAGAAACCGGGGAGCGTTCTGCCAGCTCGGCGATCGGTTAACTGGAGCATTTTCGCTGCTGTAGCCTCTCTCTCTCCTCGCGAGAAATCTGAATTTCAGATTATCGTGTAGGACGTGAAATCGTTAACGCTCCGCGCGCTCAGCGAGGGAGGAAGGGATAAGGTCTCCGCGGAGGTCGGTCCATTACCATATACACATTGTCTCGCGCATCCTCACCAGTTGTTTTGCCTCCGACCTACCACCTCGGCCGCACCATCCCTCTCGTTTCGCAACTGGTACCGTTTGTTTGTATATTATCCTCCTCCGGAGGTATTTATTCGTCTCGCCAGCTCGTCGCGCGAAAAACAAATCCCATTTCGTTACGCGGAGCTTGCCCAAGACTTCGAGACTCGCGCTCCAAGTTTCGAGACTGAGGTTTGAGGTTTGAGACTGAAACTCGAAGTTCGAGATCTTCAGTCTGTCTTTCTGAGATTTTGAGTATTTTTAACGAATTTTTCATGTGCTCGGTCACTGCACACAAAGTAACAATTCTTTGTGTTAAAGCACTTTGACTTTGAGGCTGAGACTCTAATTTGAGGTTTTGAGAGTTTCAGTTTTGTCTTTTTGAAATTTTGTGTATTTTCACGAAGCCTGTTGAGGTCCTTCTATCAAACAAGAGCCATTTTTCACGTGCTCGGTCACGTGACTGCAGAGAAAGTAACGATTCGTTATGTTAAAGTTTGTTATAGGGAGACTCGAGTTTACTCCCAGTCGATTGGAGTCGCGCGTCTACCCATTCGCTTAATGGGAACAGTGACTTTAAATCACGGGGCGTTATTGTTCAGTGTAGTTGCATTGTTTCGACGTGGCTTTCACCTGTTGTGAAGGGGGTTGGAGGTGCTAGAGAGAACGGTTACAAGCCAAAGGGTCGAACACTCGAGCAACGATAAAGGCAAACTTGGACTAGCCTTGGCCCTCGACTCTTGGCTAGGCAACGTTTTCCCTCTCTCTCCCTCTCTTGCTTTCTACGAGGCGTTCGAATCGGTTTCCATGATTAGCGGAAACTGCGATAACGTTAGCGAGAACTGCGCTCGGGCTATACGCGCCGCGTGATTGGCGCGCACAGCCTAGACGAGCGGGGGAGAGAGAGAGAGCGTAGATCGTGGACTCGTGTATTTGTTAATTAAACTTGGGTTACTTAGGCAACTATATCCCCACCTATACCCCCAGTTCCTCCACCGGCGAGCAGACTATTTACCTTTGAATCTTCGAGCAAAGGATTAACGCAAACGTCGTTCAACGTCGTAAACTCTTAATCGATCTCTCTCTCTCCCTCTTTTTTCTCTCCCTCTCTCTCTTTCTCTCTCTCTCTCTCCTTCTTCTTCTGTATATTCAACGGGTGCTCGTAAACGAGTTCGTAAAACGCTCGACGATATAATTTTCCACTCAGACCCCTCTTCTCTCCCACGCGCAATGGAGAGGATGGTTTGGCGACGAGGTAGGAAAAAAAAATCGCAAAAATTTTTCCCAATAACGAGTTCATTCTACGACGGCGCTGGCTGCTCGTCGGCGAAACGCGGCCAGCTTTTCCGGCGAATCCTACACACAATTTCTCTCTCTCTCTCTCTCTCTCTCTTCCTCGCTCCCATACGCGTTCTCTTTGCCTCGCGCTTTTTTTTCATCCCACTCACCGCGTTTATGTATATACGACAACGCGCGAGAAAATTTCCCCCTTTTTTCCTCCCTTTCTCACTCTGTACGCTCTCTTCTCTGTTTTTTTTTCTGTCTCTCCATACTCTCGCGCACAGCCGTTCTACAAACGCGAGTAGGAGAACACGACGCTGTAACGCGCCATTTAGTCGGCCTTTTTTCCGACCGTGACATTAATACCAGTGTTAACGCCGGCACAGTGGTACTCTCTCTCTCTCTCTCTCTCTCTCTCTCCCTATCTTTCTGTTTTTCCGTCTCTCTCGTACCCTGCATTGTGTACCCACGTATAAGTAGTGCGGGTATGAGTATAGTGGACCGCGTTATACGCACAATGACCACGCAAGCGTGATACCACCGAGGTGAGACTCGACCTTTGCCATCGGCTTTCCAACTATTTTTGTCCCTTTTTACTTCCTCCTTCTTTCCCTCTTCCGCAGCTTCCACGTCGTTTGCTCACTTTCCCACCGCTTTTACTTCTCTCTTTCTCTCTCACGCGCCGAAAACGAGACTCCACCGTAATTTTCAACTCCCTGACACCCCCGTACATGTATGGGTATGTACGTAACGCGTAATGAATGTTCGCGGCACTTCGTTACGAAAAACCACCTCACCGTCGACGATTTTCTTCGCGCACGGCTTTTCCCATACAAAAATTTGATCGGTTTTTTAGTCGGGAAATTTTTTATACATACGAAAAACAAAACAAATTTACTATTTATTTTTTTATTTTTTCGACTTGTTTTTTAGTGGCGAGTAGGAAATCATACAAAATACAGTCCGACAAAATCTTCCAACGGGATTATCCTGCAGGACTAATCAAAATTCGAACTCGAAGGATTTCTCGGCTCCTTTTCATCGCGGAAATTCTCGTCGAATTTTTAGGTGGTAGAGAGAGGAAATAAGTTTTCCCAACGCACGATTCGCGGTCGCTATCTCACCGTACGCTCGTCCTCGTCCGGCTTTCGGTACGAGAGAGCGGCTCTCTCCCGCGGGGGTCTTGCTTAACAGCCCGTAAAGGTTTACGAGCGTTCCCGGCCGCGAAAAAGGAAAATTTCGTCCCTAAAAGATTCTTTTTCAAGTGGGGCGCACTCTCGTTCGTCGTTACCGTACGTTCCGCGCGTACGTACGGACGTTCCGCGTCTCGCGTGCGGTTCCTCTTTGTCGTGAGAGAGAAAAAAAAATCGAAGGGACGTCCTCGGCGAAGAGAAAACGGTCCGCCGATTCCGCTCGGCATGGCAAGCCGTATCGTCGTGTAATTCACCGCGGAAGCTCTATTTTGGGACGAAAGGGGGAATTTTCTCGCTCGGGCGTCTCTCTAAAAAAATATGCCACGCTCCCAGGATATCGAATAGACCGATACCGTCCGACCGAAATTAGTTCCAACTACCCCGAGGACGGACTTTTTCCTCGCTCGCTCGATTCATATTACGGCGAAGTAAATTTTCGCAAAACGGAAACTTTCCTTTTTGCCTCCTCCGCGCGAAATTGCCGCTTAACCGTTCGCGATCTTCGCGAGTTATAACTCGCTTCTCGCGGGTGGGGCGGGTGGAATTTTTAACTCGCAGTGGTGTATACAGCGCGCTCGCCCGCTCGCGATACACGACATTTTGCATTCGAGCGATTTTCCATTCGAGCGACACGAAGGGTTGGTTTTTTTTTTCGCCTCGATTTTTGCTCGACGAGTGTACGTCGAGTCGCTCGGATCGATTAAATTCGCTGAAAATCGATTACCCTGGAATCTCGAAAACGGTTTTCGAAATTCGTGTGTACACGACGACGTTGTCATCGCACCACCTCCCACCCCCCTCGCCCCCGACGAGCGAAGCGGACGCATCGTAAAATCCGAGAAAGCATCGGGAACGCGACTCGTCGTCGAATTTTTGTCGAATCGAATTAAAGCCGCTTCCTAAATCACCAAAGAGACTCTGTGAGTCGGAACCGGAGCGGGCCAAACGATCCAAATAAGCTCAATTCCGAATTAAAACTATAATGAAAAAAAGCGAGTCGGGGTGAAGCTCCACGGGCGATTTATCACCCGACCGCGTGGAAATCCCGCTCTGAAGTCAGGGTAGACTAGTTGCTCTTGCTTGCCGCGGTCTAATTATTTTCAGAGCCACGCTGGCAAAGGGAATTCGAATTTCCAACAATCCAGAGGAGTCGCGTCGATGCAAATTTTTTGTAACATCGCTTCCTTATTTTCTCGAGCTTTTATTGAGCCTCATTCATTTTTTTCATACGAAATTGATAATTTTCTCTATTCAGAGTAATAGTAAAATCAATTGCCCATCTCCTCAAGTTTTATCGAGCCTCGTTAATTTCTTTCCTTCGCAAAAATTGACAATTTTAAAATCGTTCTTTTTCATAAACGTTTCTCTAATTTTTTCAAAGTACGGAGAAACGAGAAAGGAAAGAGTGTAAAAAAAGTGGCGGGTGCACGGCAAGCGTTTGCGGAAACGAAGCCTATTTGCGAATGAGGCACGTGAAAGTACTAGAGGGGAAGGAGAAAGTGGGAGAGAGAGAGCGTAAAAAGTGTTGTAGAGGCCGGTTACGGCAGACGCGAGCGCTCTAGAGTTCTCATTAACCGATCGAGGCCTGTGGGACACTTCTCTGTGCCATTGTTCGCTTTGTTTTGGTGTTTACGGGGGCTGCTCCGCGTAGTCTAGTGCCGGTGCTGCGGCCTTGTCGACGGTGCCTTTGGTGCGCGGCTGAGCGTCGTGCGCGCGGATGGTATGTGTGTACGCGCGCGTGTGCGCAACCGAGGTGGAACCTGTGACGCGCGGCTTTCATTAAGCCCGCGGCATTGTCTAACGGTCTGGCCCCCGCGCTCCTATTATGGCCGAGCGAATAACTCGCGAGTATTCTTCCTCGCTGGGAGCACCTCGCTATTTATTCGTCCGTTTCCGAAACGATCGACGAAAATCTACGCTACTAAAAAAATTGAAGAGACACTTGTATTCGAATGAATATATCAGCTAAAGATTGAGAATCGAGCAGAGCCTTTAATTTGAGAAATGTATTTGTATAGTCTTCGACAAAATTATACGAGCAAGAGAGATTTCTCGGAAAATCGATTTTTTGCCAATATTTTCCTACCCCTCTTCATTTCCCCAATCTCTCAATCTTCAATTTTTTCTCTCTCCCCATCGACTATTTATTTGCCCCTTCAGGTAGAAACGCTTCCGCTTCTCACCCCTCCGCCCCTCTCGGCGCCAAACTTACTCGATACGAATCGATAATCTCACCGATACGTCTTTTTTTTCTTACAGACACGCCATCATTCGCGATAACGCGCTTACCAGGCTTCGGTATACCGATCGTCGAGGGGATGTCAGTCAGCCTGAAATGCGAGGTGGACAGCAATCCGGCGAGCGCGCCCATTTGGCAACGCGGTAAGTGTAATGCAATAAACCGTCCGTAATCTTGTTTCTCGTTAACAAGGAGAAAAAGGCAAAAAGGCAAAGAGAGACAGGAGGACGAGAAAAAAGATTCCTCAACGAGAAAAACGTCGTAATTAAATACGGTCGAGTTGCTTCGAAATTTGAGCGAGAGAAAATACGTGGACAAAAAAGTGGAGAGAGAGAGAGAGAGAGAGAGAGAGAGAAATGGCTTTCAGAGTGGCTGTCATTGGTGGAGAACACCGCTGTGAACGTATTCATAGGAGCTGCAAATGTACAGAGTGTCTTGTTTTAATAAATCCACTGTTTTGACAGCTTTGGATTTAACAACGTGGCCCAGCTGTAATGGCCGAGTTAATATTCTGAGTATTAAAAAATTAGAAACATCTCCTCTTATTTTTTCAGCTGTACAAACCAAAATGTTGTAAATTTTGCTACAAAACTTCACTATAACTTCGCTATAAAATTTCTTAACCATAAAAAATAGCAAGTCACCAATCCCCGAAACGGAGCATCCGAATCATCCTACCTGCCACTTCCCTTACTTCATTCTCATACGAGGGATGTTGATACCTGCACCCCCTAGATTCCGATAAACTCCGTCCGAAATTGGACAAAATAAGACTGCGGATATACGTTATACTCAGAAAGAGATCCGGGGTGTCCTGAGATTTCCGCTCTCGACCTCTAACCTTGCCAGACCGGTATTAACCCACATCGAGGATGGCAAACTCACCCCCCCTGGACCACTCCCTTCACTTCGTCCCCACTATCCGTCCAGCGTGTCGGCCGGTTGGCGCCCGGCGGTGAATGGCCAGTTGGGAAATAGGGGGTTGGTTGGGAACGCGCTTTAACGTGCAAAATGTACAACGTGGCGCAGCTTTACGTAATGGGTGCCGTGAGACATTATACGCGCTGGTATACGGGCAAGGACTAACCTGACGTGGCGCTTGCGCCAACTCGTGCACGTGCTCACCGTGTAAGGGGGATTAACGTTTATTTTAATGGATGTATCTTTTCGGGTCTCACCGTAACAGCACCCCCACCCCCTCCCAGCCACCTTGTCTGCGGAACTTGCGGAGAATCGCGTTTTGTTAGCAGTCGCGTGTGAACCCCGTGGCGATTCGCACGACCGAAACAAATAATAAAACGTCACCGTGACGAAGAAAAATGAAGCCCTCTCTCTCCTTCTCAGCACTCGGGAGTGACGAGAGAGTCGGATGTCGGGAAAGTCGATCGAATTTTCTTCTACGACTCCGAGGTACAGCTCTTGGTTTCTTTATGTATACATATATAGGGCGTCCAAGTTATCCCATTAAATATTCAATTATTTCTGCCTTCCGTTGCCGACGGATGGAATTCGCCCTCTCTGCCCTCTCTCCTCCTCGTCCCTCGTCTTTTCTCTCTCCCTAAGGGCGCTTAATCCCTATTCATAGACCCAATCGAGTGATTTCGAATAAATCCTTGGTCGGCGTTCCGCAAAATCCGTTGCAATTAAAATACTTTAATATCCTTTGGAAACACGTGCCCCCTAGGGCGATTGGTACCTTCGACGTATATATATATATATATATATATATATATATATATATATATACACGTATATATGTACAGTCGATTATATACTCTCCTTCTTCTCGTCCAGACCCTCCGACTCCTCCCGGACGTCACCCGAGCGAGGAAACGCTTTTTCATTCGATTCGTACGCGAGCAGGCTGGCGCGCCGAGAGGTGGATTTCTTTTTCCCCGTTCCTCCTTCGTTTCGTCAGGTCGGGCTTATTAAACATCCCGATACCCGAGTCGGCCGGCGAGGCACGTCCTCCGCGAACGTATCATTTTGTGCAAACGCTCGAGTTCTTCTCTATCGTGTTCTTTCTCGCTCCGAGTCAATTTCGGTTGGCTGGCGATCTCGTATAACGAGGTTTCTCAGGCAAAAAGGAGAGGAGAGGAAGCGAAAAAGAGGGAATTAAAATTGTCGATGCTGGTGAAAGAAGAAATTACTAGTACGTATATAACTCTCTCTCTCTCTCTCTCTCTCTCTCTGTCTTTCTGGAGCTACGTTGGCCTTTTATACTCCCACTCTCCTCCTTTTCATCGGCCAAACGCAGAAAAGGCCACCGGTGGGAGTTTATATTCCGACGTGTTAATTCGCTTACTCGTCGAGTTACCCCTCACACGGACGCCTTTTATTTTACAGACAATGGACCACCCCCGGTGGAGCAGAGCGACGACGGATGGCTGAACTTCACTAAAATCACTCGGGCCGAGAGCGGATGGTACAAGTGCTACACGCGGCACACGCTCGGAATTTTCACCAGCATCGGCTATTTTCTCAACGTGCGCTGTGAGTAAACCGTCAGTAAAATTTGTCTCGTTACACGTTTTCTCCCGTGCCGTTCCGATGCACACGAGCGCGCCGCGTAAACACACCCCCCTCGCCGTACGGATAAATTCGCGCAGGTACGGCGCGCACCTGTGCGAGCGAATCGGTAAATTTTATTTATGTACCCCTCTTTTTTTTGCGAGCCAACCCCGTTCACCTCGCGGAATAAATCTTCTCGCGAAGCGGAATTGCGGACTCGCGGGACCCGTCGATAAACGTTAAACCGCAATCGTTCGACGCGCGAGGAAAACCGCCAGAGCCACCGGAAATTATCCAGTTCTTTGCCGCCAGGAAATTCTCGAATTCGCGCTTTTCTAATTCGAGGGGAGCATTGTCAGCGATAATTTCGAACTTCGCGAGATTTTCATTCCCTTTTTCCACTCGATACACGGGTGCCAACATGGGTTATATATTTCCCCCTTTATCGATTTAGTTCGCCTTGTATTTTATTTTTTCGTCGGGGGGTGTATATACTTGACTAGGAGAGCGTCTATTAGTTTTTCTGCTCAACGAGACGGCTTTTACAACCGGGTCTCCTCCCTATCTCTCTCTCTCTCTCTCTCGTCTCCCTTCAATCTTTCGTAGATATATATGTATATCTAGTCCTCTCGCGTAGGTATACGTATATATATATTGGAGGGAGCGTGGATCCAGGAATCCGGAAAATACAAGCTTCCGAGCACCGCTAATCTCTACGCAATTTAGATGGCTCAAGAGCGCCTATAAAGCAGCCCGTTCGGCCCCCTTCCCCCTCTCATACCCTTCCCGTCGAAGTGGGAATTATCGATTACACTCTGTCTCTCTCCCTCTCGGACCACCTCCCTGTATATTCCACCCTGCGATTGCTTATCCGCGGATATAAGGCCGTGTAAAGCGAGGGTGCGTTCAAAGCGACCTTTTAATTTCGCCGAAGAGGATTTTGCGTAATGCAAACTCTTCGCGGGCCTCGCACGCGAAAACACGCCGGGGGGTTTCGGAGAGAGAAGAGAGAGGCTCTCGTTTATCGTCGCGCGATTGCTCCAACTCTCAGCCCCTTCCCGAGCTATCTTCTCCATCTTTGCGATCGTATATCAAAGTTTTACTGGATTTACATTGCCCGGGTGAGACACACTCCGCTGGATGAACGATACGTATATATGTGTGTGTGTGTGTGTGTGTATACGTTGGAAGTACGTAGCGGGGGGTCAAGAGTAGCGACAGCGGTGTAGGTGTAGTGTCGTCCCAGCGGGAAGTCCACCCTCCCCCTCCAGGGCCAACCCCCCCTCGGCCACCATTGTCGGTTCTATCGCCGTCTGTTCGGTGCGTTGATCCCATTGTTTTGCTACGGGATGAGTCGCTGGATCGGCTTGCTAACTCGAAGGGGTACGCTTCTCTCTCTCTCTCTTTGCACTCTCCCTCGTACATTTTACCATCTCTTTTCTTCGAGCTGTTCGCGCGAATTCATTGCCAGTTCCACGAAGCGTAATTCCGGAATAGCGAAGCTAGAGGATAGGTGCATCCCTCTCTACTTCGGTATATTTTCCAGCCGTTTTCTATCTCTCGCCCTCGTTTTCTGTTTGCCCCGTTGTCACCGGGATTCTCTTTCTCTCCGGCCGTTGTAGCTCGCGGCTTCGCGTTACGCTCCGTTCCCTCCGCCTTCCGTAAATCTCGCTCGTTTTATCACCGCTATTTCCACCTGTCCCTCTTTCCTCCTCTCTTTTCCTCCCGATCGTTTCGGTTCTCCGGCTACGCTCTGTCTCCGAGCACCTAAACTGTGTACGCAAGGTTAGCCGAAGAACAAACGATTGGCACGGGAGAGTGGAACACCTCCCACCCTCCCACCCACCCCCGAGGAATATAGGCAGGATCGAAAACCGCGGCTCCGCATATATACGAGAGCGTACGGCTGTGAGAGTATCCGAAGATTTCGAGGAGCGTGTGTGGGAGAGGGGAAGAGATGACAAGCCTCCGACCGTGTTTATCCCTTGTACGTGATCCCGATTGCCGATGCGAGAGACGAACCCCTATACGGTATATCAATACCGAGGCCGGGGTGGGGTGAACTCGGGAGGGAGTTTCGATAACGAAATGGGTCTTTCGCTGACGGGATAGATTAGAGAGCGACCTGCAATCTAGACGTTCGTCGATATGTGCCTTCCCTGGGTGGGCTGTATGGGCGTTAGGACCCACCTATTGTCGTCTACGTGGATGAAATATCTCTGGTTCGATGTAAGAAATCCGTACGATGTCCTCTAGAGATTCTCTTTTTTCTCTCTGCCCGTTCCCAGACGATCCGGACATGGAGACCGAGGCCGAGGCACTGAATGGCGAGACCACGGACTCCCGTAGAATGGAGGTACAGATCGGAGGAGCTGTCACGCTCGAGTGCGACGGCGGATGCTGGGGTCACGGACCCGGAATGGATCCAGTGGGCGGACCCGGTCCGTTGGCCCTCAGCCGTGTCGTCTACCAGGAGGCGGGGGAGTATCGCTGCGTAGCGCCAGACAGGAAGATGCAGGACACGTGGAGGGCGCAGTTGCCCTATCACGTCAAGGTCACCGGTGAGTAAAATACACTAGAACGAGGTATCCAGGATTCGCCGTCCTGGGAAATGGAAGCGAAAAGAGGGACGCTCTCGAGAGAGATGAACTGTATTTGGGAAGAGCTCGAATTTTAGCCGAGAGATGTTTATCTAGTCGCGGACCCTGTTGATGTGGTTTACAGCGAATGGGTCACCAGATGCGCCCAAGTAGTACGACTAACTACTCTCGTAGGAAAGTAGAATGTAGGAAGTTGAACGTCGAAGTGGAACGTTTTGGAAGACCTACTTTTGGGTCTAGCGAGGATTTTATGTTCTATAAGTTGTGTATAGCTCGCGAGATCGATCTTGTCGGGTCTTGCAAATGTGGTGCAAGTATTCTCTGCAAGATAAGGCAAGAACTGCGAGTTTTATGGGCATCGATCCTGTGACAATCAAATTTATACCTAGCTAGACTTGTCTTGGCGTCAGGACTATTGATGTTCACAGAAATCTTGCTTTATTTTCTGGAATAAAATAGAATAGAATGGAATATGGGTTCTAGATTTGCTAAATTGAACAAGATTCTTGCGAGCGCTATTCAGTTGCATGTGAGGAATGAATTACTGTAATCTAGTAAACAAGCATGATTACGCGTATAAAAAATTTCGTCGGATGACATACGCAAACACTCGAGGCATCTGATGTCGACTGTACCGATAGAAGCGATCGAGCGCGCGTTCCGGTAGCCAGCAGCCCCGTCGTGTTTATTCGAACACGCGAGAACGACCGAACGCGCGACCGAACCTCGCAAGTGAATGCCACAAACGAAAATTGAAATTCATCCGAATTTATCGTCGAGCGCGGCGTCGGGGAGCGCAATTTCGGAGTTTTTACCCTCGCGGCTCGCAAAACGGGCGCGTCGCGTAATCGCGTACGTCCGCTCGGAAAATCCAGATTACTCGATATAACGTCGAGGACGGAATTGCACGAGCGTATAGGAAAAACGGGGGTAGATAAAAAGTAGGGGAGGAGCGTGTATCGGGAAAGAAAAAGCGATGTCGCGCGACCGGTGACACGCACCTCCGGGAATACGAAGCGGTTATAACCGCGTTGTAAAAATTCCCAGCCATCGATAAAAATTGTCTTCTAACGAGTGAGGGAGCGAGAAGCGAGAGCGAGCGAGAGGAAAACCTCGAAGGTTCGATTTGCCCGGGGAGAGTGCGCCAGTTTTCTTCTTTTTCTTTATCTACCTCCTATTCCTCTTTCTCTCGCGTTTGCCGTTCGCTTTTGTTTTTTATCAATCCACACCGGCCGCCGGCACTTCGTGTATACACGAACCTTGAGCTTTTGACGCGATACCCGCTGCGCCGCTTCATTCGATCATCATTGGCTGTTTCTCTCTCTCTCGTTCTACCTCCCCCCAACACTCTTTCGGTATACCGAGCCCCATCTACGTGTACACAGCCAGCGCGCATATAATCCGTCGCGTCTCTCGCTTTTTTCCACGTCACGATATTTTCCCGTCGGGGAATTACGTTTAACGTCGCCGAAGTTCAACAGGGAGATGAGAGAGGAAGGGTGGAGTGAAATTTTTACGTTCCGACGTCACGTTGTTCCCAAACTCCGGGAACACCTGTCGGCGTTACAATCTTCTTTTTCTCTCTCTCTTTCTCTCTCGCCCTTTCTTTAGCTCTGCTCATTGCCGAGAGAAAGAGAGAAAGAGAGAGAGAGAGAGAGAGAGAGAGGGGTGGGTATTGCATCCCTTCGCGATCCGCCCATCATCGCTACTCTCCACCGTCGTCCCACCCTCGATCAATCGTCTTTGAAGAGAAGAAAAAACGGCGAAAAAATAGCCGCGCACTACCCGAGGCTCGCCTCGAGCATTGGCATAAGGAGAGAGAAAAAACGCGAGACGCGGAGGGGGTAAAAAACAAGATTGAGTGGCCGACGATGAAAGTTTTCTTTCGTATCGCTGTGCATTATATTATATATACATGTATATAACTTATATATGGCTGTAGCACCTGGTCGTTGAGATTTCATGATGAACGATCCCTCCTCTCTCTCTCTCCTTGGAAAATTTTCAGCCAAAAAATCGCCCAACGACACGGAAAACTGCTGCGCGAAAGACGAATCGCCGTGAAAAATTCGCTCCGGGATTCAAAAACGTTAATTGCCTCGAAGACTTCCCCCGATTACTCCAGTGGCGACTCGGAATTGCCACCGTCCTTCGCGGAATTCCCATCTTCTCCGGCGAAACATTGAAAAAATCTCGAGAGTCGATGTTCCCGTGGGCGGGATTGATTCGTCGGGAGAATTTCAATAATTTTCCAATTTCTTACGTTCCGGGACAGATTTTTGCCCCGTTTATCGAGGAGGGAGGTGGGGGTAAAAATTGGGACGACTTTTCGAGGTTATTTTTGCGTCGTTCGATGGGGCGCGCGCTATAGCGACGTAGTAATTTGTCCGGTTTCTGCCGGTAAGAGGGGTGCGCCTCTGGGCATCTTTCTCTCTTCAAGCCCTCAACCTTTGGAGGTACCCACCCCCTCACGTACACACACACACACAAACACACACACACACACACCTTCTTCCCACCTCTCTCTTGGTTTAAGGGAGCTTACTTTTCATGTCGCTGGCTGTCGCATCTATCTTCCCGCTACTCGTTTTCAGCCCCCTCCTCGCTCCGGTCTTTTCCACCCCTCGAGCCCCTCCGAGCTCTCATTCCCGAGAGCGAATCTTTACGAAGAATCGTATGAGGGCAGCGCAAAACACTTTCGGCCGTCTCACGGCTTGTACGTCGTAATTTCTTCTCGATCCCTTTTTTTTTAACTTCTCGCTCTTTTTCTTCCCGAGGATCATTCATCGGCCGATTCTCCCTCTCGCTCTCTCGCTCTCGTTCCCATTTTACTGTGACGAGGCGAATTTCGCAGCGGGGTCTTCTCGAGCGAATTCGACTCGTTCTGTATGCAGATTAAACGCCCTCTGTACTTTTTATCTCGTTCCCGGTCGCTTCCTCTATCCGCCGCGAAGAATATCGTCCTTCTGCGAGTGCAAGAGGGGGGAGGGGGGGGGGTCGAGGGGTTGAATGAAGGGGTGAGAATATTAGGTATGCGCGCAGCGACGCCGCGATCGTAAATCAATTTGTATCCCCCGCGCCGTAATGCGTTCATAATTCACGCTCGGCCTAACGTGCCTGCGCTCTCTCGCACTCCCCCCTTCTGCACTCTCACCCCCTCTCGAGCTCTAACAACTCTCACCTCGACCAGCTAACTCGGTCGCCGTACCGAAAGTTGAAAAATTAATGTCTAGAATTGTAACTCGGGCCGATTTAATGTTAATCCCCTCGTTTCCGAAGTAACAAGGTCGGAAGAGAGAAAAAAAAGAGGGAGGAAAGAAGAAATCAGGGTCGAGAAACAAACTAGTTAGCCACGCGCGTTTAACGAATTTTATCGTCGTGGAGTTGAACGTTAAAATGGAAAAGGAGAGTCCGGTTCCGGCGCTGCACACGCTCGTGGAGCGTCGTAAAGTCCACACGAGGCCCCGTGCCGAAGTTTAAACGATGGCTCGTAAATCCCGGCCCGATGATACAATCGCAAAAAAGAAGAGAGAGAGAGAGAGAGAGAGAGAGAGAGAGAGAGGAAAAGCGAGAGAGACAGAAGTAAGAAAAGAGAGAAAATAAAATGATGTAAAATCCAGCACGTACCGTATTAACGACGATTATGACGTGGGCTCCTGTTGGTTCACCCTTCTTTTTTCCACCCCTCCACCATCTTAAATGTACGCTCGCGCGCACACACACGTGTGTTTATATATATATATATATATATAACGTGTCTTTTGTAATCACAACTTTTATAGGAAAAGTTTATCTCGTCGGGTCGAGAGTGGCGTGTGGAGTGCGGTAGAAGAGAATTGCACGCGAAGGAGCGAGAGAGAAAGAGAGCGAGAGAGGGTGAGTGAGTAGAAGCGTGAGTGAGCGTGGAGTGGAATAGAGTGGAGTAAGGTTGAAGTGTACTGGGTCGAACTAGAGAGAGAGAGAGAGAGAGAGAGAGGTAAGAGAAGCGCTCAAACGGTTTCCGTACGAGTCTCTCGCGCCTTCCGGGATTACGAGGGATGGTGGATGACGCGAGGAGGGCTGGAAAGTGTGTG
>NCVS01000642.1:0-28909 GCA_003055095.1 Goniozus legneri
TTAACACAAATAGTACAAATTTAAGAGAAAATTAATACAAATTATTTGAAACAATTTTTAATCATTTATTTTACATTTT
This sequence comes from Goniozus legneri, assembly GCA_003055095.1. Lineage (NCBI taxonomy): Eukaryota > Metazoa > Arthropoda > Insecta > Hymenoptera > Bethylidae > Goniozus > Goniozus legneri. The sequence continues at coordinate 80 of NCVS01000642.1, forward strand.
TTCGAGATTTCATGAGAATTACCCACCTACTCTCTTAAGTCATCAAGAAATCTTAATATTAGAAGACATTGTAGTAGCAATAAAACCAATCATGATAATAATCAGTGAAATAAGTGGAGATTCATACTTAACGTGCAGTATTATCATACCAGCTATTGCGGTTATTAAAAAAGAAATGAAAAGAATTAAACTTAATACAGAATCTGGTAAACAATTCAAGCTTCTTTTTCAGGCAGAATTCGAAATTCAATTTAATGATGTTGAGTCATTCAAAATTCTGTACATTGCTACGTTATTGGATCCAAGATTTAAAAAGTTGCATTTTTGATCAGCACTAAGTCCTTCAAATGCTATAGATGTCATAAATAAGAAAATGAAATCATATGCTTTTGAAAATTCGACATTGCAGTCAACTTCAGCTACCAAAAATATGGAGACCGATACCACGCTTGTAAATAATTTATGGTGACACCACGACGAGCTCGTAGCGAAAAATGGCGAAATAATAAATTCTGTAGATGGGTTTGTATTTGAATTGAAACAATACATTACTCAACCTTTTATTGCGAGAAATCAAGATCCTCTTAAACATTGGCAGATACTCAAGTTCAAGTTGCAATGGAGTACTTGTGTGTGCGTGTGTTAAGCTAGCATGACAATTTGGGCAAAAATTAACAATCAATATCGCATATTTTGCCGGTAATTTACCGCTAATTACTTACCAAAAAATTAATTTTGCCGCTAGTACCAATTTCTAAAAAATTGCGTTATGTTATCATAACGAAAAGTTGGCGAAGCATTCTTTCAAAATTTTCCCTACCTGCATTTTATATACACCAAAATTTGCCGCTCTTTAATCGCATTCAATAACTACACGAAAAAATCAAACATTCAAAATAGTTGGTTCGTAAATTAAAAAATGAAATTTTATGACCTTTGTCATGTTATCTTGACCCAACTTAACAGCGTAAATCAATGGTATTTAAGATACATAGTTGCTTGTAATTACTATCACTATTTGTCGCTATTTTACCGCTCTTGATTTATGTAAGTAATTATTTGATCGCTCATTTGATTTTTTAAACATCAGAAGAAAACTTGAATTAACCGCTTTACATAACTGAAGAATAAGCAGCGACAAGAATAGCAAGAATAGGAAACGACAAGGATTACTAATCCTTACAACAATATACACTACCGTTCAAAAGTTTGAAAGCAGCGAGGAAAAATCAAATGAAACATAATTCAACGATCTTCAATTAGTTATATTGATATGAGAAATTTTAAGCCTAGCTGCAATTTGTCGTTTACTGTATCCTTCCTCTCGAAATATACAAATAGCATTTCGCTGCTCAAACGTGATTTGCTGGCGTTTTACCATTATCAGGAGAAAAAAATGCGGGAAAAGCCGTAGTCAATAATTTCCGAGTACAGATAATGTTAATTTCACAATTTGCGCGTGTCAATACTCAAGTGCGACTAAACAGGACTCGAAAAAGTTAAATATAAAAAATAACACTGACAGCAATACTTTATACCACAAAAGAATGCAAACGCAGTCTTAAGTCAAAAACACCTGTTTCGTCAAAATCTAAGAAATTGGGAAAATATGTTTAATGAGAGCCGACGATCTCTTTGTCAGTATTATACATTTATCCCTTTGTAAACAATAGTGAAAAGCAGCAAAGGTAATATTCATTACAAATTTTTACCGCCTATAGTCGCTGTTGTTTCGTTTTGGCTAATATCAGATGTGCTTCCAAATTTTTGAACAGTAGTGTATATGTGTGGAAATAAAAAAAAATGGAATGAGGATTAAAATTGAAAAAAATGCGAATTACGTATTATTATTAATTATAATTTCAAATTCATTTATTTATTGTTTGATGTATAATAATATTTGAGGCACAATAGAAAAGGTACTTCTTTTATTATTTTCTTTCTCCTTTAAATCGTCGTATTCGATCCACTGTGTCCCTCTTAAACATTGCGCCGTGAAGTGGCCAGTGGACCCCTGTCATGTTAGCACCTCAATGTTTAAAAAATATATTTTTTCGTGGAGTTCCTATTGCACCCAATAGAGTTCTATAGTTTTAGTTGGTTTTTAGAAAAAGTTCTGTTTTTTTTTTATACGAAATATATGAAAATTAAACATTGAGGTGCTAACTCCAAATTTTTTAATTTTCAAATAGGCATAACTTTTTAACGGAAGGAGATACAGTAAAAATGTATTGGAAAAATTTATAGAACTCCGTGAGGTGCTATAAGAACTGTAATAAAAAATTGAGAATTCCTAAATTTAAAAAATTCTAAAAACGTTATTTAAAAATTAATCGGAAAATTTTTTTCCGTGGAGTTCTCTTTGCGTTCAATAGTGTTATACGTATATTTTTACTTGGGTTTTATAAAAATTTACGTATTTTCTATGCACGACACGAAGAAATCAAATACTGAGTGCCGACTTCGATTTTTTTTAATTTTCAAATCAGTGGAACTTTAAAACTCAATGAAGCGCTGAAAAAAGGTTTTGAAGAAATCAACAGAACTTAATGGTATGATGCACGAAGTTTAATAACAAAATCAGATGATAATAAACTCTTATTCTATTATAAAAATAATTAATATTTAATAGTTTTTCGTATACTTAACATACATAATTAGATGCGGAGATATTTTAATGTTTTGTTCCGCTGAATGTGATTTGTTTTTCAAATCATCATAAATGAAATATTTTTGTGGATGCATGTGTACGATAGCCGTGTAATGTCCCATGCTGGTTAGGTCAGATCCAGAAAAAGAAACTATTCCTGCTAAAACGTATCTAAATCCTTTAATATTTATGGTGCATGGAAGAGAACCTAAATTATACTCTACGTTCTCTGTATTAAGATGTCGCATTGTATAGTTAGAATCCGTAATTACGCTAGTGTCAATTATCATGTGAGGGCCATAATCTTGCTTTCATTCTTTATCGCTGCCGCACTTGCGGCATTTCGGAATTATATTAATGCTATCATCAATAGCTTCTTGTAACATTCCAGGACCATTTTTGATTATTATGTCAACATTAATATTCAGATATATGCTATTAGAAGAACTGTGAATCTTGTCACATGAAAGACATTTTGTTTTTTCAACATAACTTGGAATATCCAACATAAGAAGACTTATAAGATGGGCAGCGTTGCAACAAGTATCTAATCTGAGCAATTTTCTAGTTATTCTATCTGTTTTAAAGATATTGCAATTGGACAAGATTTCGCCTCTCAATTTATAATGTTGTTGTGAAATTTTTCTTGAGGTTAAAATACTTTGAATAAGTTATACTACGAGATTATGGCTGTTATTTAAAATATTTTTATACTCAATATTTGCTGCCATTCCATTGGCAATCACCTGTAGAATTGAATCAAAGGCGCAAGTATTGATTATACGAATATCGGTACCTTTGATTTTAACTGGATTCAAAAGCAAACCATTTCTCATTAAAGGTATAAGGTAAAAGACCCAATAGTGGAACGACGAAGACCGTGTCTCGGTATATATTATTTTTAAATTATTAAGGTAACTTTGGAGCAAATACAATTTATTTGATCTGTCGAAACAAAGATTCAGCTATGTGATAACGAATTCAAATATAAGTTTAGACAAAGTTTAATAAATAAAAAAAGTGTTTTTCAAAAAAGTCCAAAAGACCCAGTACCGGAACGCTAAAAATGACTGGCCCCAATACCGGAACATCGTTGTCCCAATATCGGAACAGAGAATCATAAATATTCCTCCAAATGAAAAAAAGATTCTTTATCTAAATTATAATGAAGTAAACAAATAGTTAAATAATTAAACTTATTAGCAAATGTATTTAATGATAAAAAATATAATTTTATTTATGAAAGATATAATTTTTATATAGAAAATGAAACATTAAATATTGCAAAATTTCAAATGAAATAAGTAAATCAAGACTTTTCTTCCTTTACTATCTTCTTCTCTACTATTTTCTTCTTTCGTTTTTTAGTATTCTCATCTTTCTCTTGCTTTATCAATTTTTTTAGTCCCCTCTCCTGTTTTTTTCTTTCTTGTTCCAATTTCTTTGCTTCTTTTACTTCGAGCCTCTTCAATTTTCTGTTCTCAACCGCTATTTTCTTAGCATTTTTCTTTTCGTTTTCCTTTTCGCGAAGTCTTACCCATTCTTCTTGAGTCAAAACTGTCGGGAGTTTGACTTTAGGCGCCCTTTTTTTTGAGTGAGCAGGAGGATTTGGCCAAAATAACTTATTTTTAAACAGTTCTGATATACCAGAAGGCACTTTCAATTTTGGAGAATTGGAATTGTCTGAAAAATTATTAATAAATTGAGTTTATATTGTTCATCAGTAACGTTTAATTTTTAAAGAAAAGAAATGAATAAACCTTTTAAAATATTATCAGTCGCAGTGGGCGCTGTTATTGGCAAAACTGAAGATGTCGATATTGTTGAAACAGTTGATGTTGAATCTGTTATAGATGTTAATGTGGTTGTTGTTGAGGACGTAGTAACCATCGTTTCATGAATAATTGTTGTTGCCGTTGTTAGAGGGACTGTTGCTACTGTTGTTGGCAGAATACTTGGTATTGCCGTTGTTAGAGGGACTGTTGCTACTGTTGTTGGCAGAATACTTGATATTGCCGTTGTTGGAGGAACTGTTGCTATTGTTGTTGTAAGAATATTTGTTGAAGTATGGTCTTGTAAAATATCATTGTCTCCAGAAATGTCACAGGTGTAATCAAAAATTACAGAGAGAGGTTCACTTTCAAAATCATTTTCTATTCCGTCAAGGGCTACAATTGTTACATTCTCTTCAACTCTATCACTTTCTTCGATGCTCTCACACTCAATTACCTCAAGAAGGACTTGTTCTCCTAAGTTATAAGTACTTATGGATAATAAAAAATAAATACTATTATTTAAAACAACCTCTATAAAAAAAACCTCTTATCAAAAAATCAATTGAAAAATTGTATAAATTAATTACTTAACAGAATTAAACATAATTAAGAATTGTGTATCACTTCATAAAAATTTAAACATTAAAAAACATAAATACCGCAATTTTTCTTCAAGTAGACCTAGTACTCAAATAAGCCTTTGTCTTGATCATCTCCAAGGTAAAATCCATCACGCTCTGAATCTTTGAAGCTTTTTAAGACATCTACTTTCAAATAATTCTCAAAAAATTCTAATTTTTTTTTGCATTCCGCAACATCAGGTCTTAGCTGTTTATTTTGATTCTCTGCAGAAACATCACTTTCATTTCTTTTGTTTTTATTGAAGATATTGTAATTCACAGCATCAGGGTTAAATGGATGTAATCCACATGCTTTGAAACCATGTTTGATCGTTTCTGATAAAGATTTCATCGATTTTAACGCTTTATTGAGCAAAGGTGCAAAATTATCTTTTTTTAAACTTTTGCCATTACTTTCAATCCTATGCTCATCTACAGTTTTTTTCCATGCTGTTTTAACTGGATGAAATACAGCAACATCCAAAGGCTGCAAAACATGTGTCGCGTTAGGATACAATGCAATTAATTCTATCATATTGTCGCGACAAAAGTTAACAAGTGGTAATGTTAAATGAGACGAATGTCCATCTACGTATAGAATAACTGGAAACTCAATTTTATTTTTGATTAACCATGGATGAAAGCATTTTGCCACGTATTCATAAAAATTTTCTGCCGTCATCCATCCTTTTTGAGATCCACTAACGAACCAACCATTTGGAACGTCTTTGGAGACGTTATAAGGTATACGTTGATATGGATAAACAATCATGGGCGGAACCATGTTACCTGCTGCATTAACCATAAACAAAGTAGTAATATTTTCTTTATCGTTGGTATTTACAACTTTATAAACAGCTTTCGTGCCTTTTCTTGTAAATACTGGCTCTGCTTTGGGACATAACTGGAATGCACTCTCATCACCATTGTAAATACGATTCGGAGCAATTGCAATCAATTTTTTTTTTTAGCAGATGACTTTGTACTTCAGTAAACCAGCCTCTTAGACATTTTTCAGTTACAGATGCACAAACACTCGTTAAATTTTGAACTACTCGTCTGGAGATATCTGGATGTCGCTATAAAAATGCCTGATACCAGTGTCTTCCAGGTCGATTATTAGTAAACTCTATTTTGCGATCAAGTTCAGAAACGATATCCCTAACACTATCTAACAATTGATTTTTAGTAACAGGAAATCCTCGATCACTGAGGTAAAAAATCCACTTGACAATTTGATCCTCTTCTTCTTTCGTTAAATAAGTCTTCGGCCCCTTTTTAACATCAAGAGGAAGGTTTTTGTTCAATCTTGAATGAAGAGTTGTTTTTGGTACTCCATGCTTCTTACAACAAACACTCAATGGTATACCACGTCGAGCCTCTTGTAATGCAGCATCAAGATCGGAGATGGAATAAAATTTCTTATTATTTTTTATGTTTGGCATCTTAGAATCTGTAAATAATTTATTGATAAACGTATTAATTTGATATCGAATATTTTTTTATAGCGTGAAATAAATAATATTTCCTAAAAAATAATATCTCTTTAACTTGATGTATAAATAAAAACACAAGATTTTGAGGTTAAACTTGATAAATTAGTTTTAGAGAAGTATATTTGCTACAAACATTTAGTTTAGTTTAGTTTAGTTTTTTATACATATTTAATGATATTATTATTATAACAAACGTACCTTCTGTATTAATTATCAGGCCACAAATAACTTTTTTTATTGCACTAGATCTTGCTCTACACCAAAATACACTGCATATGTCAGGTGACAGACACACATGGGTGACTGTTCCGATACTGGGACGGGCTAATTTAAAGTGTACCAATAGACGTACAGCAAAAATTAATGTTTTTAATGAATTTTGTTTATCTAAACGTTTGAGATTCTGAATTCTAAATACCTCTACGTGCACATAAAATAAAAAATACTAAAAATGTTACTTTTGACATTTTTTACAAGCTTAAGACTGCTGACTGTTTTGTTAGCAAATTGATATCTTTTTTTTTTTTAATATTATTGATAGACTTGTAACTCTTATTTCAATATTATTTTCTACCCAAAACATTGAGATTTTGAACAAATGTAAATTCTTAAAAGTTCCTATCCAACTCAATAAGATATAATATAATAATCTTGGAATCGTTCCGATACTGGGTCTCGTTCCGCTATTGGGTCTTTTACCTTATTGGTTCCGCTATTGGCTCTTTTTCACTATCTAAATAAACCCAACCTGGACAGTCGCTTAAATAATTATCTTTTTTTCTTAAATTTGTTGCGTTACTCGGTTTTTCTTCGCCTGTTCGTTGAAGATCATTTTTCTCTTTCAGGTTTTTTGTCTGAAGTCCCTGCCAATTTTCAAATTCATTAAAATCGCTATGAATCATCTCAAGAGTATTGCTAACATTTGTACTTTCAATATCTTTCGTTTCTACAATACTCTCCAATTTATCGTTCACCAGTGTTTCTTCAACCTCCTGACCAATTTTCTTAGCAGCGGCAGCTAATATTATTCTCCCATCTAAATAATTTATATGATTCAAAATAAATTTATCTGCACGCATAGGTAGTTGCCCGTTAAAAACTCGTGACTTTATAGCCAAAAATTCTGCTTCAACCGAAGAAGATGTTGCTATTTTTTCAATCACGTTGAAGTAATTTCCCATTACACCAGACCACAATGCGATATATGGTAATAGATTTTTTATTTTCTCTGCAGCGTCAGAATTAAAAAAGACATTTGCACTCGTGCCCGATTTTGAATTTGATGCACGATTACGTCCACGTTCAAAAATGATCTTTGCCCACTCCACCCAACCGTGTTTCATTGTTTTTTGTGTAGCAAAGTCATTTTCACATACATCAGAATTATCCATAGGTATGTCAAGATTTATTTCTGTGTAACCTTTTATTATATTGTTTACGTAATTTAAACAATTTTCGGAATCAACAGGTTCTGAGTTATCGTTTAAACCGATATTTTCGCTTAGAGCAACAACTAATATTGATTCAATAAGTATTTCGATACTATTAATTTCTGACATTTGTAACAAATGTGCAAATGATCGCAAATAAAATTGTCTCACTTTTTGTGATTTCTTTTTTAAACAGTCCCATCTTGAAACTAATGCCACCATATGACTCACATCAAGACGAATGAAACAGCTAAAATCTACATCAGCTCCCTGAACATGAATAATATTGTAAGTCATTCGTAAATAATGACACAAATCGTTGCAATTAGCGAAAGCTTTAGCAATTACTATTAAAATGGCTTTACTAAAGTCGCACACAACGATTCTTGGACGTTTGATTCCCGATTTTAGTATTTGTATTAAAAAATCTGTGATTCTAGCTGCATCTTGACTTTCCGATAACATTTGAAAGACAGGAATGCAGCCGTCTGTGGTTACTGACATACATTGGTATAAGAATATGTGTGAAGATTTTTCTCCATTAGGAAGTACTAATCTTTTGGCTATACTCCCTGTCGCGTCGATCGTCATAAAATGACCGCGATTTTCCTTGTGCGCTTGTTTCCACAACAATTCTTGTTCTTTTAGCTAATAATGACAGTAAAATGGATCATAACCGATGTTACGAATAGTAAAACAATGGGAGAAATATTTGACATATTGTAAGTTTCTTGCCGGGTCTTTGCAGACCAATTCTAAATGTTTCTCAGTTTCTTCCATTTTCGCTTGACGTAAAACTTCGGTGTTAAATAAAATAGGCGGTTCTGGGTCACCAAATTCCATTAATCTCTTCGCTTCATTATCACACCACGTAAATGCCGATGTTTTACAGTCAATCATTTTCACTCCAGCTATTTTGTGACGCAAATTTCCTCGCAGTTGTCTCTTTTTACTATGCTTAACATTAGATTTTTCACCATATAGCGTACAGTGGAAAATAACGTCACTTTCTTTATTCGGTTTTTTACTACAACGTTCTCTCAAATTCAATTTGCAATCTGTACATTTAGCTATGAATGTAGCAAAATACTTTGAATTTGCTGTAGTAAATATCTCCCTCTCTCTCTCTCGTTCTTTTCCTCCCTACCCCTCGCATACGCTCTATTTATACATTTAATCACTCGTCTTTCAAATATCAGAATTTCAGCTACGAAAGAAATGAAATCCATTCTTTCGCCAAATATTTTTTTCTGATCTTTCTTCCTCCTTCTCATTCCGTATATTACCATTTCTCTCTTTCTTTCTCTCTCTCACTACTTACGCACGCCCTATTTCTACACATTTACTCACCCGTCTTCCAAATTACAGAATTTCAGCCACGAAAGAAGTGAAATCAATTCTTTCGCGAAATATTTCCTTCAGATCTTTCTTTCTTTTTCACTCTCACTCCATATAATACCATTGCTCTTTCTCTTTCCATATATCGCTCTCCCTTTCCCTCTTTCTCCATCACTATTCGTTTTTTCTTGAATCAACTAAATTTCATCAGCATCAAAATTAATTGATCAAACGCATGTACGGAAAACATGGATTGTGTTGCAAACACAAAAGCATATGGAACAGGTGATTGGAAGCTTCAGAACATATAACTCGTAATACTGCTAAAAACCTATTTGGCGGGCTCCTTTTACTTACCCACGTAAACTCACTTCAAAACACGAAAAAACAATCACAAAAAAAATTGTCTTTCAATCATTTACGTTTAAACGATGTGATCAGTGTTCGGATCATACAGTGTGAATAATTAGTGGATCGAATTATACATTGTGAGTAATGTAAGTAATAATCACTTCAAAATACGGAAAAAAATTCCAAGAAAAATCAAAATTTTGGTGATTCTTACTTCAAACGACGTAACTAATGGTCGGATCGTGCACTGTGAGTCGTCAAGGTACTCAGTAGATCGAATTATATATTGTCAGTAATATAAGTAATAATCAAAAGATCGAATTCAACTCTTCAAGTAACATTTTAATTTCTTTCAGTAATTTGAAAACATTGATATTGAATATGTGGAGAAGTCAGTGTTCATTCAGCACAATAAATTTATCAATCAATAAGCTTCGTCAAAAATTGAGACCATTCGTCATATCCCGCCAAATAGGTTTTCAGCTGTATTACGATTTATATGTTCTGAAGCTTCCATTCACCAGTTCCATATGCTTTTGTGTTTGCAACACAATCCATATTTTCCGTACATGCGTTTGGTCAATTAATTTTGATGCTGATGAAATTTAGTTGATTCAAGAAAAAACGAATAGTGATGGAGAAAGAGGGAAAGGGAGAGCGATATATAGAGAGAGAAAGAGCAATGGTATTATATGGAGTGAGAGTGAAAAAGAAAGAAAGATCAGAAGAAAATATTTGGCGAAAGAATTGATTTCACTTCTTTCGTGGCTGAAATTCTGTAATTTGAAAGACGGGTGGGTAAATGTGTAGAAATGGGGCGTGCGTAAGTAGTGAGAGAGAGAAAGAAAGAGAGAAATGGTAATATACAGAATGAGAAGGAGGAAGAAAGATCAGAAGAAAATATTTGGCGAAAGAATGGATTTCATTTCTTTCGTAGCTGAAATTCTGATATTTGAAAGACGAGTGATTAAATGTAAAAATAGAGAGTACGCGAGGGGTAGGGAGGAAAAGAACGAGAGAGAGAGAGAGAGAGAGAGAGAGAGAGAGAGAGAGAAAGAGAGAAAGGAGGCGATACTATTTGGCATGGGTTTTTACAGCGGAGATGTGTTTCTGGGGGATTGTTAATTACGCGAGATAAGACTTCGGCTTATCACCTTTAATAAAAGCGTATGAACATTCGCGCACAAACTATGATAAAGGTATTTCACTATTTTTTTTTTTTTTAATGAGATGTAATATTCAAGATGCGTATGCTTGTGCTTCCTTGCAAGAACTGGCTTGGCCCGGGGATCGAGCTCCGAAACATGGAAAATGATGAGCGGATAATCGGAGCCCAATTGTTTTTCCCGGCGCGAGCCGCGAAGAGGAGAAGAGGAGAAGGAGGGGTCCAGTCGCGCTAGCCGGCACGCGCTAGGGGCAAGGGGGGGACCCCTTCTCGCGAAACCAGATTTTTCGGGACCCGCGGCGCGAACGTGGCCGCGAGGTGTGCGCGGGGAGAGGGAACGGCTGTGACGTCACAGCTTCCCGAACAATACACATATATATAAGTATATGTCAATGAACCATTATAAAATATGGCGAAACCATATTTTCATTCTGTTCTTTTCGGCACTTGGCACTCGCGTGTTATATTTGAATTCATTAACTTTACTTTTTTTATTTCTTTATCTTTATATGCACGTGCGTCCCTTCGTGCAAGTATACATCACAGGAGGCACCAAATGTTTAGTCGTAAGAGCTGTTCCAAAATGGAATAGCTCGAAATGATTTTGATGAGGAAACTCGCGTGGGACGACACGTAAATAAAAGACAAATTTTTGAGCCTAATGAATATGAGTTTATTAGGCTCACAGGGGAAAAGCCAGTGGCATAAAAAACCCCTTATATTTTGAATCTCAGAGATTCTATTTTGTATTACACAAACAATGCTCATCGTTCAGACGATGTAAAAGGGTTAATCAACCCGTGTCGCTAGCAGCAGCGATTAATAATAAGTTAAAGTAGATTTTGTATAAATCTACGTATATTAATATTAATATATTGCGAGAGAGAGAATATAATTTCTCTCTCTTACTTATTTTATTTTCGCGCGTGAGATGCGTAATGTAAACGACATACGCACTCACACTTACAATACGTTGTTATTCTAACTCGCGGTTAAATCCCAAACTCAAAACTAAAAACTAACATATATATTAAATCGTTTTTCTCTTTTTTAGAGGCTTCTCGAATCTTCGATCGCCTCGACATTCCTCTTTTTTTATAAGTGAACACGTGTTTGTTTTGTCTTTCTCAAAAGTCCGCTGGTCCAAGGGGTGGGAGGTAGTGGTAATCAAAAACTGCAATTAACCTTAACACTAAACTATACTTTAATGGGCGGCATAAAAAACCCTGGTCTATGCAGGGAAAAAGCCTTTAATCACGGATCGAATGATCATTCGATAACACACACACTTCAACGCAATTACAATTACTAGAATACAATATCGCTCTCAACGAACGTCCTTCTATAGGCCGGTAACAAAACCGAATAATCAAATCTGTCGGTACGCAGTACCAGATCGCGTATTCTTACGCCCGAACTTTCTCGAATTAGGGATTCATGCGGTCGCGCTAGTCCGCTACGAAAAATAACGCGACGCGAACGCGATCGTCAACATTCCGGCCGCCTTCGTCGATACGACGAATAAACTGAAAATAAAGATAATTAGGATTTCGCGAGAGAAGTCGAACTATCCTTTGCTGGTTCATCAAAGGACAGCGGGCACAGTCGCGCGATGTGCCTTTTCAGAGTGGAAGTGGAATAGTTCGGACAGTCACGACTCGAACTCATCCATCGGCTCCAGGATGGAGCTCCAATACACGCCCTAAGGCCCATTTCGCGGGGGGAAAACGATCGTCGCACAGGAGTACGAGCTGGTTAATGGCGAAATTCTCGCTGGTGTTCTCCCACTTCCCTCTCTCCTGAAATTGTTGGAGGTAATCGGTAGACCAGGCCTTCCAAAATTGTGCTCGAATTCGTTGTAGGAGTTGGAACCGGCTGAGCCGATTCTCAGGTCCATCTGGAGGTCCTGGATCAGGCACCAAAGCAGAAACTTCTCCAATAAGAAAATGCGATGGTGTCAAAACGCTCAAATCTTCGGCATCCGTGCTGAGAGGAGCCAATGGTCTTGAGTTGAGGCAGGCTTCGATCTCGTTCAAAGCAGTCGTAAACTCTTCGAAGGTTAGCATATGTTCCCCAAAGGCTCGTTTTAAATGATGCTATACGGACTTCACTCCAGCTTCCCAAATTCCTCCGTAATGCGGTGTAGTCGAAGGGGTGAACGTCCAAGATGTACCGTCATTAGCTAGTTTAGCTGATGGCTCGGCGTTCCACATCAGCTCCCTTAAAGGTGGAAGCATTATCGCTATAAAGTGGCCGGCAAACCCCTCGGCGACTCACAAATCGGCGATAGGCCGCAAGGAAAGCAGCCGTAGTCAGATCACTGACCAATTCCAAATGGACAGCTCGCGTGGCAAGACAGACGAACAGGCAAATGTATCTTTTATACGAACGATGTCCGCGTCCCTTAGTGGTCCTTACCTGAAAAGGACCAGCGTAATCTAAACCTGTATTAGTAAATGGTCGAGCTGGTGTCACTCGGACTGCTGGCAAGTCCCCCATCAACTGCTGGGCTAGTCGAGGCTTGAATCGTTGACATGTTATGCAGTTCCTAATGGTAGTCTTCACCAATTTGTTTCTCCCGATTATCCACACATGCTGTAGAAGAATGCCAGTGGTCAGCAGAGGTCCTCCATGAAGAGCGGAACGATGTGCAAACCGCACAAACAGACGACTGAGTGCTGAATTCCGTGGTAGAATTGCAGGATGACGTTGTCCACGGGGTAAACTTGAATTCGCAAGGCGGCCACCAACGCGTAAAACGTTATCCTGGTCGTCGTAGAAAGGGTGTAAACGACATAACACATGACGTTTCGCCAATGGTTTCCTCGCTCGCAACAGAAATTTCAGCTCCATACGCATGGGCTTGAGCTAGCCTGATCACAGTTCATCGCGCCAATGAAAGTTCATGAGCAGTAAGGAAGGTGGTGAACGGCGGCAACCCGGACTTACGTCTTCGCAAATTATTAAGGGGTCGTAAACAGTATGCAACAACACGCAAAAGGCGTGACAACGTCTAAAACCTGGCTAAAATATCAGGTTCATTTGAGGATCTCGCCTCGTTTGGTATACCGACCTGAATTGCCCTCTTACAGGCCTTATCACCCGTGGTTTGAGCACCCAAGTGTGACTCATCAACCGTGACTGCCCTCTTGCAGACCTTGTCACCCAAAACATTAGCAACAAAATGTGCCCCCTCAGCTGGAATTGTCCTCTTGCAGACCTTGTCACCCAAAACATTAGCAACAAAATGTGCCCCCTCAGCTGGAATTGTCCTCTTGCAGGCCTCATCAATCAAAACATTAGCAACAAAATGTGCCCCATCAGCTGGAATCGCCCTCTTGCAGGCCTTATCACTCATAGTTTCAGCACCCAAGTGTGCCCCGTCAGTTTGAACCGTCTCAACGGTTATGTGTAATGCATTATTACCAAACCGAGGACAATTTTCGTATCGCATTGAAAGCCAAGCAGGTCCCCGCCACCACAGTTCCGAACGCTCCAAGTCAGTTGGAGAAGACCCACGCGTGGCCAGATCTGCCGGATTCTCTTTCGTAGGGACATGAGCCCAAACCGCAGATAGTAATTCTGTTTGAATTAGTGAAACCCGATTTGCAACTAATGTTTTCCAGCGACATGGGTGTTGACCCAGCCAAGTTAGAACGATCTGACTATCAGACCACATATATAACGGAGCGCTGTGAACAAACGGTAATTTCTGTAAATATTTCACTAACTAAACTAAAAGCGTGGCGCCACATAATTCAAGATTCGGAATGCTAATCGTTTTTACCGGCGCAACCTTCGTTTTAGCAGCTAAAAGCGAAACTCGATGACTACCATCTCCCATGTCAATTCGGATATACACTACCGCAGCATACGCTCGCGACGACGCATCACAAAACCCGTGGATCTGACATAAAGTGTCCTCTTTCATTCCTAACCAGCGATCTACAGATAAGCTAGAAATTTGGGTCAGCGATGTACAATAATAAAACCATCTTTCGCTAATATCATCTGGCAGTGGACTGTCCCACTCACACTTCAAAATCCACAAATCTTGTAGTAAAATTTTCGCCGTTATTGTAATAGGCGACAACCATCCCAATGGGTCGAATAAACGAGCAATACTTGAGAGTACGGATCGTTTGGTAGCTATATTCTCATTTGCTTGAGACACAACTGAGCTAAAACTAAATTGATCCAACCTAGGATCCCAATGTACACCTAATGTCTTTACTAATTCATCTCGACTTAGAGTAATTGGTACAACATCCTCCTTTTGCGATAAGTGGGACGGCAATAAGTCGCCGTGATTTGCGGCCCATTTATCTAGTTCAATTCCGGCGGTCTTCAATATGTTAACTAATTCGTCCCGTTTTTGAATCGCAAGCGGTAATTCGTCCGCCCCGACGAAGGCGTCGTCGACGTAAATATCCGTATCTAAACAACGCGCCCCTAATGAATATCGTGACCGTTCGTCCATACTCAGTTGTTTCAGTGTTCTTATAGCAAGATACGGGACACTCGCAGTGCCGTACGTTACAGTCGTGAGTCGATAATGAACTGGTCCCGATGCCGCATTCGGAGCCCAAACTATTCTTTGAAAGTCTTGCTGTTCCGTTACCACCTGTATTTGTCGAAACATTTTCACTATGTCTGCTGTAAATACGTAACGGTAGCGTCGCCAGTTTAATAAAATTAAAGAGAGGTCCTTCTGTAACGGTGGTCCTGTTCGGAGAAAGTCATTCAAACAATAACCATCTCGAGAGCAACGCGACGCGTCAAATACTACCCGGACCTTCCATTTCGTGGCCGTCGATTGCACAACCGCATGATGCGGTAAATACCAAGCCGATGGGTTATTTATCTCGTCGAGCGGCACGCGGGTCATGTGTCCTAAATTCTCGTAAACGCTCATAAATTCCAAATAAGCCTTTTCTAATTTGTTATCGCGCGCAAAACGGCGATGTATTTGCGATAGGGATCCTAATGCTGTGGCCCTTGTCTCATTCGCAATCGGTGGTGGGCTAGACTTGAAAGGAAGACGCACTTCGTATCGTCCGTCAATTTTCCGCGAATGCGTTAGAGTAAATTCCCGTTCGCAGGCCTCATCTTCCGGTTTATACGCGACCGCAGGGGAGTGAGGCTCCTCCAACTCCCAAAATTTACTTAATAATTCTGCTAAGTCTTGACTCGTAGCGCAATGAAGTGTTATTTGAGTCACGGGGTTTGATACCGCCCGCCATGACGCGCTGTTTTGAACTGGGCCCGATAAAACCCAACCTAAATGTGTGTACTGAGCTATTAATCTCGACGCTGAAAAACGTTTAACTCCTGAACGAATAAGCCGTCCATAAACATCCGCTCCTAATATCAAGTCTACACGCTCAGAAACGTGAAACATCGGATCAGCTAATTTTAACTCTTGTAATTGAGTTTTATCGAAGGCGATGACATCGCGAGCTGGTAATTTCGCTGTAAGTCGGGGAAAAATTAGAGACTCCATCTCAATTGCAAAGGTCGAATCCACGCACGATTTTAATGTTAAGCTAGTGGTAAAACGCGCTGTCCCGGCCGACCCGCCGCCAAGGCCTGACAACGAAATTTCAGTTGCTTTTCTCGGTAATTTCAATAATTGGGCTATCGACTCAGAGACGAACGATGCCTCGGAACCGGGGTCTAAAAGAGCGCGAACGCGAGTTTGTGCACCTTTTGGGCCAATGATTTCAACAATTGCCTTGGCAAGGAGAACCTGGTGCTTGACGGTAGCTATACAAGCGGTAAACGCGTTAACTTGCGACGTGTCCGACGACGAGGGCCTTGCTTGATCGATATTCGAATTTGTTACGGTGGAATTTGCACAGTGACTACGAACCCCTTTATTTTCTGCAACACTGGGATTGCTTGATGACGACGCTCGGTTAATGTGTAACAGCCAATGATGTGCACCACCACATTGGCTACAGCGACGATCCGATTTACAATCCTTTACCACGTGCCGGCCTAAACAATTGTAACAAAGCCCTCGTTTCCTTACTTCAAACCGTCGATCAAATGGGGATTTCGATATAAAGTTTGAACACTTCGAAATTAAATGATTCCCTGAACAAAACGCGCACTTCGCAGAAGCGGTCGATTGATTCGAAGTGCTGGCGTGAAGCACCCTTCGGGCCCCCGGTATGGGCCTTGGTATTACCGAAACTCGCTTGACCGAACCTGAATTCTGGCTAATCATTTTGAGTGTTTGCGCACGATTCTCTAAAAATTGGGCAAATTCAGCGAATTTTGGAAACATCGACAACGAGTCTGGCGTTGTATCTTCACGGTAATCTATCGCGTTTACTCTACAATCCCTCGCACTCAATTCGGTTTCCCATAATTTACGCGATTCGCTATCTAAACGTGCACTTAATATATGAATGAACCACGTATCCCAGTACTGAACCGGCATCTTCAAATTTTTGAGCGCGCGAACAATTCTTTGTGCCTCATCCGCGAACGCGCGTAGCTCCGACGCTGATTCCCTTTTCACATTATTTATGTTAAGCATTGCATTTAAGTGTAAGCTAACAGTAAGGCGCGGTTTGTAAAAACGCGCTTTAAGTGCCTCCCATGTCGATAAGTAGTTGGCCGATGTGACTGTAACGTCCTTGACTAACTCCGCGGAACTATCCTTAAGACAAGATTTCAGATACTGTAATTAAGTGGCATCGGCTAATCGCGGAACATCATGTACCAAGGTCATAAAGAGATCAGCAAAACTATCCCAATCCTCGTATTTTCCCGGAAACGTTGGTAAATCCAACTTCGGCAATTTTGCAGGCCGGTTCTCGGGATCATGCGTGTCTCTGCTAATTTCGCTATTTGACGCCGCCGCTCGAACCGCACTCTCAAACTCGCCCTTCAACGTCAATAAATAATCAACAGCATTTTCATATGCACAGCGCATCTGAATAAAAATACCATCGAGTACATAAGCATCCTGATCCGATTCGTCGTACATTGATAACCTAACAATTGTTAGCCTAACAATTTTATCGGTTCAAAAATAATTTTCACTAGTTAAATTTTGCACGATTTGTGCTCAATTGTGCCGTAAAGGAAATATGAAAATTTTCAAAAATATAGAAATTACATACATATTTCATATCAAAGAAAAAAAAACATACACATACATACATACATACATACATACATACATAGCTACAGCTTTTTTTGCTTTTGACCATCAAGCTCGCTTGCATTTTCCATGAGGAGAAGCAGAAAATCAAATGATATAAGTCATCTATAACACGATTCGTTATTTAAGAACAATTATCCTTCTAACATTCTTACTTGAACGAGTTCTTCTACGTTTTTGTGTCGTAGATTCCACCAAAGATTAATCCGATATTTCGTTAGGAGGTTGATTTTGAATATCTTCATTAGATTGTGAACCTGCAATAGGCGTTTGAGGATCATCTGCATCTTCACTGTTGCTGTTGTTGTCTTTGCTGTTCTGTTCTATCATCGTCGTCCTCGGTTGGTTTGCCTTGCACAATTTCAAGTATCTTTGACATTTGTAAAAGATCACAAACTACTACTGGCTGCCTTTAGTGTCCTTTGTGAATACGTTCAGCATGTCCCATAAAGTTAGCCAAATCCGAGATTTCGTTATCAGTTAAGTTTAAATTGATGCACATTGTTGCAACGTGTTTTCTCACATTTGTTCCTCTTAATATGTGTGGTTTCTCAGATCCACACTCTTCTACGTACCGTCGCATCAACTCACAGGCTCGTAGATATATAAAATCTCTTCTTACATGCCCACGTATCCCGAACACGTAATGATTTTTTTTCCACCTTGGCTTTGTTTCTAAGTTCTAATTATCGTTGTATACAAACAAATAGATCACGATGCATCAATACCGAAACAGTACAAATGAGTTTTCCTCTAATTTCGAATCTTACATATTTTTTAGCTGCTTTTTTTTCTTTCTGGGTAAAATTCTTACATACTCCACCGACATTACTCTCATTAATTATTTTATAATTGTTGAAATCATCAACTAATATCCTCTCAGTTTCGCCGGCACGACGTCTGTTGAATAGTTATAAAGTTACTAATGCCGAAGAAGCAAATTCCATCCATGTTCGTATTGAAAACTCCTTGTTCAAATTATTGCAATTTTTCCTCAGTTCGTTGCTAAGATGTAGTTCTAACTTATTTATATCGCTATTACTACTTGTGTAATCTTCTGTGAGTAGTTTCAAATGATCTTCCACATATGTCTCTTTTTGTTTGTCCTCTCAATTGTAGTAGGGGAGCCCATAAGGTTTTTTGGGATTTACACGAGCGTAGCAGATTAATGTAAGGACGGACAGCTTGCATCCTGATGAGTACCCTCACCAAATTTTAGCTCTTCATCTAAGGCCGTGCGTCTAAAATAGCCGATCAGAATAGTGAAAAAAAATCGATCGTTAGAAATACTTGAGCGCGTCAGAATAACATAAGGTAAGTATATTATACGCTGAAAAATGTGCATTTAAATAATCTGACGATTTTAATGTGACGTAAGGGAATAGAAGGGTCCCAAATTTGCAAAAAAAAAAAATATGACCTTGACATTCTCGAGCGTAGTCGATTTTTTTTTAATTTGAATAAAAATGACCCAGAATTACAGAAAATATATAATCTGCCGAGTGCAACAAACCGAAATAACAAAAATGTTGACAAAATCGTCAAAGTTCTTCAAAATAATTAAACTGCCCGATGAAAAGTTTGAACACACGACTGTTGAGCACATATGGGTGCTCGTATGTTTACAAGTTCAAAGACAAGACAGTTTACAATTAGAAGTATCGCACCATCTTGTGCCATGACAGCTGTTCAATATCCTTTTAAATAATGAGTGACAATATCAAAAAGTGTGTATTTTGTGGGCAAAGTACATTCGAAAAAATGATTACATTTACGCCCGACACACTAAAAAAATGCCTCAAAGTTTTACAATATCGTCGTCATCGTCGTCGTTTTTTTCTTGATTTTAGTATAAATTATTTTTTATCAGTGCCCACTTTTAATGAACTGAATATAAAATTTTTAAGTAATATAACTATTCCTCATCATATATATGCAAGATGAATATGAAATTGATGATGAAATCGAATCAAACTTGCTGGATGATAATAGTTCTACAGATGAAGATGAAGATTGAGATGGAATTATTTAAAAAATTTGTATTTTTTCCTGTTTTTTTTTTTTTCTTTTTAATATACAAATGTTTCAATTGAAAGAAGTATATTTTGTTACTTGCAAACTATTTTCCATGCATTTGATTCAACACATTTAGTGATTAAAAAAATTTCTATTCTCTATAAATTATCAGATCAACTTAATTCCTCCAAATAATCATCAGATTATGAGTCAGCACGACTAGGTCATCTAGCTGAACAGTCTGTATAATAATCTGACGCGCTCGAGCATTTAAAAATGGCGATGTTTTTTTACATCTTCAAATATCTGCTGTGAACTTGTGTCACATCTGGATCGTCAGTCTTTTGAATAGGAGCTTCCTTTAGGTTTAATCAACCTCCTCTTTTAATGTCTGATGCGCTCGAATAAATGTTTTTTTTTATTTTCTACCCTTCCATATAGCCACCTCCGCCATACAAATCGTCAGATTATCAGACTTCTGATCAAGAAACTCGGTAGAGCTTCGTGCCAAATAGTATAACGCGGGTACACATGTACCGAGCGCAGCGCACGAACCTCGACTGAGGTACTTATACGCGAAGATCGTCCGATTGAATGCCGACCAAAATTTGATATCGAATTATCTTCGCAATGAGAGATTAATAGACTCTTCTAAAATAGCCAAAAAATAAAAAAAAATTAGGAATCGAACGGTTCAAACCGCGATCCGATCCGTTAAATAATAACGGAGATATGAATTTTTTAATTTTTTGGGCTGAAAATCTACGAGTGACGTCATCATCGTCATTGTCGCCCGTCGAGCCGAGTTTCGCACACTTTTCATATACGTATATGACTCACACCATCTTCTCGCCTTCTACCACATACAAAACTGAATACCATATGTCAGTGTTTATACCGGCTTACGGCTTAACCTTAAACGTCATCTGTTTTATGTTTTATTTTACTCTTTAAAAATAATTGACAGTGAAAAAGTATTAATTAAAATAAATATGTAGGAAGAATATTATTGAATTATTGTATTGTGATAAAAGAAATAGTTTGGTTGAGTGAAAAAGTGAAAAGTTTTCGATGGCAAAATGTGACAGGTCTTCTTACAGAAGGTGTGTATATTTCTTTTTATTACTTTAATTTGATTTTTTAATATGATATTATGTATTGTTAAATTATTATGTGTTACAGCATAGAGAAGATAGCGTAAAGTGAAATGTGGAAAGTGGAACGTCTTCGTATTGAGTGAATGAAAAAGTGAAAAGTTCTCGATGACAAAATGTGACAGGTCTTCTTACAAAAGGTATGCATATTTTATTAATTTTTATTTGATTTTTTGATATGATTATTTTATGTATTGTCAATTTGTTATATGTTACAGCATAGAAGATAACGTAATGTAAAAGTGGAATGTCTTCATATGAAATATGATCAGAAGATGGTTGTAGTGAAAAACGACAGGTCTTCCCACGTAAGGTTATTTATTCATATTTTATCAATTCTTTTCACTAATTTTTTATTTGAATAATATTTATTTTTGTTCTAGCGGAGAGCAACAAGCCTGTTATGATGTTAATAGATGGTGAAGATGACAAGCCATTAATAATGAAAAGCGACAGGTTTCCTGAAAGATAAGTATATTTAATTTCTATTTCATTTTTTGATTTATTAATAATGATCATATTTTTTATATTACAGTTATAGAAGAAGAAAACGAGAAGGGTCATCGTACTGGTTGAAGCAAACTATAATCAACGGAGACATATTCGATAGGTGAGTTACAATAAAAATCAAAGTTGGTTACGTATATACTAATAATGTCTATTCATTATTTTGTTCCAGGTTGAGAGGAGACCACTGGATCGGGGAATCATCGAAGATTAAAACATTTGAATTTATTATTTTATATACATCTATATAAATTGTAAGAATGGAAATATTGTAGAATGAGAAAATAAAAAAAATTTATCGTATGTATAATCTTTTCAATTATATACCTTAATCTGTAAAATAAATTTAATAAAAAATGAATAGGAAACAAAAACTTAGAAAATTGAAGCTAAAACTGAAACAAAAACTAAAAGTGAAATAGAACATTTTTCATAAATATTCTCATTTTTCTTTATACTTAAAAACCCAGCATTCAAAAAGAGTCAATCTTTCTTTGTAGTGATTTATGCATAAACATATTTTTTGCTATATCTTTCTGCAGAAAGCAGCTAGAGGGATGAAATTTTGTACAAATATTCTATTTTTTATGTACTTGAGTACCCTAAACTGAAAAATAATCATTCTTGCCTGGAAGTCAGAGCTGCCTCTGACACCCTGTAATCCAAAATTTGCATAATTTCATCATATTATCAGTAATGAAATTCATTCAGGACGTTCCCCGGTGATTGTGAAGCACACCGTTGGATTCGTCTTTGAATGCTGAAACTTTTGATGTATTACAATATGAACTTTCATTTATAATTAAGAAAATACCATGCAAAAACCCTTATTTTAAATGTGATTTTCCTCTATTTATGCATAAACTCATTTCCTGCTGTATCTTTTTATATAAAGCAGCTAGAGGGTTGAAATTTGGTATAATCGTTCTATTTTTCATGTACTTGAATACTCTGCATTGAAAAATATTCAATCTTGTCTAGAAGTCAAAGCTGACTCTGACACCCTATAGTTCAAAATTTGCATATTTATGCATAAAGTTATTTTCTTCGTCGGCAGCCGGTATGTAACAGTTGGTCTATATTTTCTCATGTTAAATAAATATATTTATATATTTATATTGAAAATTTTTTCTATTTCAGAACAGAAGCCAGGGCCCAGTAATTATAAAAGTATGTTTATTTTAATATCAGATGAATTATAATTTATTAATACAAATATTTTATTCGTTTCCAGAAAACCGGACACAACAAAAAAAATAAATGGAAACATATATAATGTACACCATAAAAGTAAAATATAAATGTAAAAAATTAAAAACAAAATATAACAAAATGTAAAACAAATAAATGTTAAAATGTAAATTATAATGTTAGACAATAAATAAATGGTAAAATTTGAAAAAAAAATTATAAAATGTTGTAAACCATATTAAAATTCAAAATGTTATATATTGTGAAAAAAAGTAAAAAATTATATTATAAATAAATAAATATAATTCAATAAACGTTTTTTTATTATATAAATATATATAAATATAATATTATAATTTAATGATAAATATAATTCAACAACAATTTTTTAAATTAACGTGATATAAATAATAAACAAAAAATATAACAATAAAAACTGATAAAAATAATAGTAATATTAACAATATAATAATTTTACTAATAACAGGGTTTGATAATCAACAAAATTATTTTTCCATAATTATTTTATTTAAACAATTGAAATAATGGTTTGCACCAACTTCATCCAATTGTCGATCAGTATCGATTATTCATCTTTATTGGTTAGTTATTTTCAGTGAATGAAAAATAATTTGCAGTTTGATTAATAATTTTATATATTTTTCAGCGTTTTGAAGAATTTTGAATAATTTGAAGCAGCATCACTCCTGGATATAGAAAAAAAATTAATGTAAATATGAAAATTTGATATTTTAATTTTGTGGTTAATATATGACAGTATCATCATTGATAGAATATTACATTGTTACATTGAACAAGTAATATTCATTCAATCATAATAATGTTATATCTTTAGCTATCTAGAGTAAGAAGTGTTTTAAATAAAGTTCAAAGTGCATATAATGTGGAATTATTAAGTATCAGTGATGATATGTACCGAGTGCATTAATCGAAATTAAAGTAGTGTGATGTAGAATAGTTTTATATCATTGATAAAAGTGTCGAATAAATTTGTGAGTTTGAAAGTGAAATACTGTACAGTGTGCGATGCAAACCAGTTTCGTGACAACAATGAATGTGTCGAGTGACGATGAAAGTGTCAGTAACGAAAGTGTCAGTAACGAAAGTGTCTAGTGAATTAAACGAGCTTTAAAAACTGTGTAAAACACAGTCATGTATCAACAATTAAAATGTCAAGTGATTCAGCTCAAAGTGAAATAGTGTATCAGTAAACAATTTTGCGTCAGTGATGGTAATGTCTAGTGAATTAGTTAAAAGTAAAGTACTGATATCAGCAATGAAAGTGTAGAATATAGTTGATTGTAAAATACTGTAACGTAGAATAGTTTTATGTTAACAATGAAAATGTCAAGTGAAATTGAATGTTTGAAAGTGAAATACTGTGGTGTAAACCAGTTTTGTAACAACAAAGAAAGTATTGAAAATAGCTGAATGTATTTTGTCGACGATGAACATGTCGAGTAAATTT
Organism: Goniozus legneri; assembly: GCA_003055095.1. Taxonomy (NCBI): domain Eukaryota; kingdom Metazoa; phylum Arthropoda; class Insecta; order Hymenoptera; family Bethylidae; genus Goniozus; species Goniozus legneri. Next base: position 24,439 of record NCVS01000642.1, read on the forward strand.
GAAAGTTTGAAAGTGAAATACTGTTGTGTAAAACAGTTTTGCGTCAATGACAACAATGAAAGTGTCAATTGAATTCGAAAGTAAAGCATTGTGTTCGTGTCAGTGACGATAGTGTTCAATGAATTAAACAAGGTTTTAAAGATTTGTTACATGCATGTATGTATTTATGAATTTTTTTTCTTTGTTTTAGAAGGATTGCTGTGGGTCAAGGTTCCTGCGAAACAGGAAACAGGATAAACAAGATAGGAAACAGGATAAACAGGATAGGCAACAGGACAGTACAACAACAGGAAACAGGATAGTATAAGTATTTTTTATTCATTTCTGATTTATATAGTTTTTAAGAACTCATAGATCACTGCATGGCAGTAGCTCTGAGTTCGCAAATTGTCAAATAACTCATCGATCACTGCGTAGCAGTAGCTCTGAGTTCACAAATTGTCAAATAACTCATCGATCACTGCATAGCAGTAGCTCTGAGTTCATAAATTGACAAATAACTCATCGATCACCGTGTAAACAGTCGATCTGAGTAATACATATTAGCTAAAAGCTCATTGAACACTGTGAACCAGTAGCTTTGAGTTATCCGACAGCTATAAACTCATTGATCACTGTGTAGCAGTTGATCTGAGTGATACATATTAGCTAAAAGCTCATCGATCACTGCCTAGCAGTAGCTCTGAGTTTACGAATTCTGAAAACTTTCAAAGTAACCCATCGATCACTGCATAGCAGTATCTCTGAGTTCACAAATCAAATCAACTCATCGATCACTGCATAGCAGTAGCTTTGAGTGATTCAAATATATTTATTTGATAAAATAAGTACAACTTTATTTTGATTCTGATCAAATTGAATTTTAAGTTAACAAAGGACGAATTTGAGTGCGTTGGAAATGGTAGATACTTAGATGACGGTCATATTGACAAATTCAATATTTTGGTAAAGAGCCAATTTCCAAATTTCACGCCTCCACAAAGTCCTATATTAGTTCAAATGCCCCAGAATATAATTCCAGTTGAGCAAACTAATAAAAATTGTATAGAAATTTTATTCTCATCATCCGAACTTGGAAACGTCGGTCATTGGGTGTGTTGCTATTTTGATTACGCAACGAAAACAATATACCTTTATGACTCTTTGTTCAAGGGTAGTTTACACAATGACCATAAAATCTATTTGAAAAAACTGTTTCCAACGTTTTTTAATGAGAATGCGGTTAAACACCCTTTGGTTCAATACCAACAAAACGGTACCGATTGTGGTGTGTACGCGATTGCTTTTGCTGTAACCCTATTTCTTGGCGGTGACCCAGCTAATGTGAAATACAACAAAAGCGCTTCACTTCATCGTCATTTATTGAATATTTATGAGACGAAAAATATACGATCTTTTCCTGTAATAATGCCTGCCGTAACCACTGTTAGTGATTCGAGCAAAGATAAAACTTCTTCTTGGCAAAAAAGAAAAGATGAAGTTAATGAGAAAAGGCGTAGGAAATATAAAGAAAAGAAACTCTTGCAAAATATCAAAGATAGCGAGAATAATAACCTTGCAAATATTGATAAAAAATCTAAGCCTAAGAAAACCTCAGGTAAAACCAACGATAATGTTGGTAATAAGAGTAACAAACCAGACCGTAAGAATCGTACTAATAATAAGGCGAATAAACAGAAAAGTGTTACTAAAGGTGCACGAGATACTCATCAAAAATCAAATGATAATCGTCAAAACATCACAACGTCCGACAAAGATAGTAATGCGACGAAATGTGATGTGAAAACGAGTACAATCTCAGTTGATACACTGATGATTGACAATGATAACTGTAAAGAAGATCCATTACTTTCTGATTCTCATCGAGAATGTGAAGCTGTTGTCACGAATGACATACCGATGGATGCTTCTATTATCAATGTCAGAAAACGAATGCGTAGACGTGATTTGTATCAAATGAAAATTGAACAAGAACGCACTCGAAAGCGAGCAAGATACGCGGAAAATCAAGAAAGTGAACTTGCGAAACAACGTAAGCGGTATGCGGAAAATATAGAACATTTCCGTTCTCAAAAACGTAGACGATATGCTGCTAATGCTGAACATCAACGTTCACAACAGCGTGCTCGTTATGTGGATTTTGTCGCTCGTTATAATTCTGTAACATTGCATAATGAAAGAACGAGATTAAACGACAAATATAAGAAGGCATTGCAAATTTCTTCTAAGTACCAGAAATTCAGAGCGAGAGGAAATGTCGTAAAATTACCTTTCGTTATTGAAGATTCTATTATGGTAATCCGACAAGTAATAGATTCTACTACTACGAAAGTAGAGACGTATTTAGAAGCGCAAAACATTATGAAATGGTGTCTTCATGCTAGAAGCAAATACGTAAGGCAAATGAAAAAGGTGTTCGAATCGATGAAAGAAAAAGCTACTATCAGAATCACCCAGTTGGCAAAATTCATGCATCCCACTAGTGACGATGAAATTCGTATATTATGCGATAAAGCCAGGTATCACACGTCGTCTTCCGAATCTTACTTTTACGAAACGACCTATGATTTCGATTTCCAAAGAAAATTCATTTGTGGAAGCGATCATAACAATAATAATGATATCTTTTGCGGCCTCTGGGACGATAATAATAACAATAATGATAATGTTATTTTCGACCATTCGGATGACTCATTCATTATGAATAAAAAAGGCTAATGTACGAACATTCTTCCACTATTGCAAACCAGTAAGAGTCATGAAAAATGGTGGTCATGTTCCTCTTTTTGCAAAAAGCCTACCGATATTATGCAAAGAAATAGAAAAAATAAGAATGTTGGGATTGGCAAAACATGTTTGCAAGTTTATCAAGAATTCTTAACGAGAATTTCTAAATTTTGTCTTGCCGAAGTCGATCAAATGTTTTGCGATATACATGAATGCACCGTTACGAATGATGTGCGAAAAATGGGACATTCTGCTTCGTGCTACAATGGATCTACAGAATGTAAGTCGCTCTTCTTAGTAGCTGAATTCTTATCACCGCATTGCCCAGTGATTAGATCTTTAAAGAGGCTATATTACACCGTTCTGAACATGAATGATAATATAGTGGAATTAGACACCATTTTAATGAAAAAAAATATGTCGAAAGACGACTTATCTATTTTAATACATATTGCAGACGAAGCGCAAAAAAATTCGCTTGCGTTCAAAAATGATTGCAATGATTGTATGGATTTAAATGAAACACGTATTCAAACAACGTACAAAAAGGCATTCCATGTTATGGCGAAACGTGTCTTGGACACTCCTACTAACGTATGTCTTTCATGCGACAGATTGTGTTTCAAACGAGATACTATACCGATAGACAATGCCAAAATAGATAAGTACGTAGTTCTACGAGATTTAAACGAGCGTAAACGTGTACAGCATTTTGATCACGACCGTCTCTGTAAATATTGCTGGAAGTTCATCTCGCAAAACAAAATCTCCCCTAAGTGCGTTTTCAATAAGCTCGAAGTCAAAACAGTACCTGATATTATCACAGAACTGAACGACTACGAACGGATATTGATTCAAAGAGCTAAAGCATTCCAAACTGTGCAAAAAATAGGAACAGTTTCGAAGAAAAATCTTCCGCGCCAACATTTAATTAATAAAGTCAGAGGTAGAACGTTTCATTTGACGTTACCTATGGAAGGAACATTACAAAAATTATGTTCCGAGCAAGAACCAATAAATCCGATTCACGAATTATATATCGTGAAAGTTCGTGGAATTCCTACAAAACGCAAAGTCATGTGGGAAAATTTGGTGGATGTGGTAAAGATTTTTAAAGCTTTATCGTGGCTGAAGTTGAATAATCCGTTGTATAAACAAATCAAACTGCCACTACGGGCCGAACAATTGCTCGATTCGTTAAAAGCTCGCGTTGACTTTGTAGAAGAAATACATGAAAATATCGTGTCCGACGACGACGACGATATCGATCTGAATCTAATGGGTTAACCGAAAAGTGATAATAAGGATGAAAATAAAGATGCATTAATCGAAGTCATGACAGAAATTATCGATGAATGTATCAATCGTGTTTGGTCTAACTAGAAAAAACCAGCGTTGTTGACGCAAGTTGAAAATTCTCATTCGACGTATTATGAACAGTTCACTATACACACCATAAACAGAAACAGAATAAATGAAAAAGATACAACTATCTTTCAAATGTTGAAAGTTATTGATAAACCATTGGATCAAAGATCGAAAACAATGGATTTACAATGCTTCCCAGATTTGTATCCATACGGAAAAGATTGTCAATACGAAAATCGAACTTTCAATCTAAACAATTTTGAATATATCAAGTGCCGATTGCAATTGGTACATTCCCAATTTCGCTTAAATCATATATTTTCCCTGTTGAACGATAGCAATAGGCGTCAATTGGAAGCTGGAATCTTCCACAAAT
>NCVS01000643.1:0-11777 GCA_003055095.1 Goniozus legneri
CGAGGGGGGTAGGTAAGATCGCGAGGAACAGACAAAGATGGAGGATAATCGATAGACACGGCTAGACGCCGCCCCAGACAACCTTTTGCCTTAACTCGAGGACACCCAAAACCCTTAAACAATTTAACCTCTTCGTACACATCTGCACGTCCATACGTCACGCCCGAACCCGAAATATCTCCTCCCGTTCCTCATCGTCGGCGTATCTACGTAATCTCGGAAGTCTCGCAGAATATTCCGCGGGAGGAATAATTTCGTGGGAGGTAAAAAAATTGAAAAGAAAGTTTCCCGTCTCGGTTTTTCTTCTCGGGCCCACCCCCGTAAACGAAATCGATACACGGTTAAAACACGAGCCTCGAAGCCGCCGACGAGGAGTAAAACGGCGTCTCGGGTAACCAGGTATTATGCGTTAAGACAAAGTTTTACGATCGTTTCGCGTAACAAGGATAGTCTCTCTCTCTCTCTCTCTCTCTCTTTCTCCGTCTCGCTCGGGCTCGGTACTCCCGGGCATATCGTGAAACATTTCTAACTGGAAACCGCGAAGAGCCCGCTCGCGCATTAGAAACTGTAATTTTCATACTTCCCAGTGTTTTCGCGGTATTGCCTCGCTCTCTCTGTCCCTCTCGAATTCCGCGAACGAAAAGTTTCGGCCTTGTCGCGCGAAAAAAGGCGAGCGACTCGGCCTCGTTCATAATAAAACGCGAGGATGAGCAGCGGGGAATAAAAAAGTTCGCGCCTAGGCTAACGGTAGGGCTGCTTTAACCCCGAACTCGACCTTGTTACAGCGAGAATTGCTGTAACGCGTGGCCGGTTTATGTATGAGAATCGATTCGTTTCGTATAACTCTCGTGGATTGACAGTAATTTGATTATTCATGGCGAAATTTGGCGGTTTCTAACGATATTCGCAGAAAATTTTCTTCGTGGAAGCTACTCACGCAAGAATTCTAAGTGCGTGTTTGTGTGTGTAACACACCTGGATAATAATTCAAGATGGCGCTGGTAGTCGCCACATGGCCGTCAACGGCGGAGATTCTTGGCGATAAAAAAGAAAGAATAAAACGAAGAGGCACACAAGAAATCCACCTCTCTCTGTCTCCCTTCACTGACCACGACCAATCGCTTCGCGTCGATCGTATCGCGTTTGGCTTTAATTTATTATTTTATATCCACTGGCATTAATTCGTCGAATAGCTCTCTTTTTCTTCTCTCGTTCTCTTTGAACACGAAAGAGGTAGCTTGCCGGCAATTATATATAAATCGAAGTCTTCGAAATTACAATAGCGTTACCGTCTCTCTCGCTCCCGCGCGTTTCGCCAAATTTAATGCTCATCCGGTAATAACGATAATTTATTATAAGTTAATATGGTGTGATATTGACTCTCTCAACTCCGCCAACCAAAGCTGCTCCTCTCCGTCTCTCTCCTCCTTTTCGGCCACTCTCGGTCGCGTACGTATCGACGGGATCCTCGCGTTCACGCACTTCGCGAAAGGCAATTAGTGGCCCCGTAATTACTTCGTGCGAGTGACTGTGCGTACGTGTGCGCGAAAAATAATACGCCACTGACGTTTGCGCGCTCGTTAAGTTCGCGACTTGACATTCTTTCGTATCGCGTTACGCTCATTTTATTTTTTATATAATTGTCAATGCTGAAAGAAAAAATAGAGACATGCTCGACGACACCTTTTCAGCAACGTAATTCAATTCGCGGCACAATATTCTCGTATTTTCATAACCTCTATCAATGAAGAACGCCCTTTTTACGATCGATCGACCCGCGTGACCTTGAGAGGCCTGCGTAAAGTAATATTATTTTTTTTTTATCGTCGGGTCTACGTATTATCAGGTTAATGCGATCGAGAATTCAAAAAGAACCTTGAGCGCGTTATCTCGGGGGCAAGAAAAGGGCATTCGCCTTCAGCCAGGGAAATCTTGAATGCGAGGGTTAAGGGATGAAGTGAGAGAGAGAGAGAGGTGCATTCGGTGGCGAACCGAAAAGAGAGGGCAAAATAACCAATGGGGGCGAACTGGGCCACGTAAGAAAAATCTTCGGAGCCGGCCGGGCTGCTTGGAAAAGCTTTTTCGGTCCGCATTTTCTCTCCCTCTCTCTCTCTCTCTCTCGCTCTTAGTGCGTATATATACAACACCCATACGCGTAAAAGTGTTATATACATTCGCACGCTGGCGCTTTATCGACTACACGCGAAATATCACCCCCGCACGCACAATTTTGCGTCGGGAGATATTTCTCGTGAAGAAATGAACTTACGCTCTTCTGTTATTAAATTCAAACTTCGAGGAATCGCACTTAATATTCAGAACATTAAAACAAACAAAATTTCACATTCCTCTCTCGACGAGTTCACAAACAGCTAACGGGTTAAATTGAAATAAGAAAGTCGAAGTATAAATAAGAAAATACCTAAAGACCCGCATATAACAAGACATCTAACGTGCACAGCTGTACACAATCGCACCTGCTACATTACGTGTGTGCGCGCGCTCGCACAGTGCTCTCGCTACAATGGCCCGCTACTCTGCGAATAGTTCATGAGAGAGAGAGGGGGGATGGGGGGTCGGTAAAAGGAGAACGAGAGACGCACGCGTTGGTACCATCGTCATTCGGCGAGTGTAACTCGAGCGAGAAGTGGAAGAGAGACGGCGAGGGTGGAGGGGATTCTACGATGGAAAATCCTACTCCGAAGGGTTCCTCGAGATGAAGATAGAGGGATGCTGCGGGGGTGGAGATGCAGGGACAGTTGCAGCAGCGCGTGAGGGAGAGAGAGAGAGAGAGAGAGAAATAGCGCGTAAAAGAGAGAAATAAGAAAAGCCGGAGCCACGAAGGAGACAACGTCGACGACGACGACGACGACGACGACGACGGGATATCTGGGTCGAGACTCGTCGTCGCCGACGTACCGGCGCCAGGCGTCTTTGTATTATTTTTTTCCATTTTTTGTTCTCGTTTCTTCTCCTTTTTTTTTCATTTTTATCCCGTTCTTTTTTCCACTCCGACTCCGTAACCCATCCCACCGTCTTGGCGGCCAGAGACGACGGAAACGCGAACGGAAATTTCTTTGTTTCTCTCTGTGGGTATTTTTTTTTTATCGCTGTTATATTATTATTCTATACTCTCGAGACGCGCCTAATGTACCGTGGAGTCCTAATGCGTTCCTGATGCGCGCCGAGTGTCGCGCTTTTCGCGAGAGAGGAAAAATCCGAGCTTCGAGATTTCCCTCTCGACAATCGATGGAATTGGGAATTGCTCGAGGTTTTTTCGGTGGACCAATCGGGTCGGGCGTGCGAGCACCTCCCGTGCGGGAATTTGATTTTCCGACGACACGAGCTGCCCGTGAGCGAGTTATATATAACGAGGGGGACGAGGGGGGTGGAAGAACCGAAAGAGGTGAGAAGCGAGAGGGAGATGGACTCGACACCACTGGCGGGTCCCGTTACGCGAAAGTTAGAAGTTAGTTACACGGGGGTGGGCACCCTCATCTGCATATCCGCGCCCTGTACTCTCTCTCTCTCTCTCTCTCTCTCTCGCTCGAACTTGTTCAGCCCTCGCTACCACCACCACCACGAACTGGCACTGCCACCCTCTCGGTTCGCGCGCGTCGTCCCCCGCCTGCCACTCGGCCAACGTGCTCTACCACCAGCGCCTCATCCCGCTCAACAAGTGGTTCTTCAGTTTAGCGTCTGGCTTAGCGCTTCTTTAATTTTCACCTAGATACTCCAGCCCCTCATCCTCCCTCACTTTCCCCTTCTACATTCCGCCCTGGATGTAAACTACGCCACGTGCTTCTCCTCCGTCGTTCGCCGCGACTCGGTTTGGAGTCTTGGAAGATTTGTATCGAATCGGTGATGAATACTGTAGAATTTGTAGCGATAAATAGTAGTTGAATTGGTTATGTATTCTCGTAATACATATTCTAGCAACTCGATATAGACCGAGTTCTCCAGAAAAGAACGGTGGTTCGAGTTCAACCAGGCTGGTTCTAAATCAACAATTCTTCAGGAAAAAATGATATTAATCAAGCTTGATGTTTGGCGCAGAAAGGCTCTCTAGAAACTTGGATCGGATCCACATCTAGAGAACACTCATCTCTCACCTTCCTGTTTCGGCCTGGTTTTAAAGATGATACTCGAAAAGGAATTCCTAGGTGACTCCTGGTGTAATTTTAGCTGGCAAGCGGTAACGGTGATCCATATTCTCTCGCGGAAGGGGTGCCCATAAAACCGAGACACCTTACCCATACGAGAGGAAGAGGAGAAAAAATAGCGGAAGAAGAAATACGGGCAATTGTGCCGAATGTGCGGGAAACTCCCTCTTCCGGAGCGCAACGCCCCGAAAAACCAAAACATACAAATAAAATATATTGTGCGCTCGAGATTGGGGTGATAGGTTCGCCACAGAATGGTGTACTACGTTCGGGAATGGCCCCGTATCGGTCCTTATTGGGCTATTTACGACGCCGGAGATTTAGAAAGAAAGGGGTTACCACGACGATAGCGGTGTGAAGAGATCTGCATGTCAATGGCGTAATGGTAATTGGGGATGCACCGTTATGGGGGTATTAGACGTACCTTCTTGTGTATACTCTACGTACGTAAAGGAGAATCTCTGGGACTTCGGGAGAGTCACGTTCTTTGCTCTCTCTGTTCCTACCTCTCTCTCTCTCTCCCTTTCTCTCTCTCTCTCTTCATTCTGCGCGCCACCCCTAGCGAGTGTGTATACACCGTATATGTATATTTCACCCCCCTAACCTCAGAAGCTGATACCACTCGAGTAGAAGTCCCATTCTACCTGCTCTTAGCGACCCATCATCCGATCCTACGAGCGTACACACACGCGCTCGTCCAAAGTAACGGCGCGCCAAGAGCAGTTTTTTCTCCCTTCCTCCTCTCCCCCCTCTCTACCCCAGCCCCCCGGGGGTCCCTATCGGGCCGGGGGATCTCGTTAATTTGCGCGCGCTAGGCGAGTCTATCTCGCCCCGTTGCATACAGTGGCCATGTTGGTTTCGACGTACGCATCTTTTGAGAAACAAAGAGAGCCAGTATCCTCTCTCTCTCTCTCTCTCTTTTTTCGCGGCGATTTTTCCGAGCTCTGTCTCACGATTTTCCTCTGCCATTCTCCTACCCCCTCCCCGGTCTACGAGGCGAACACACGTGGTGCACGTATACAGATGTACATACACACATTCGTATATACATAGAAGGAGAGACACACATACACGTGTGCATTACAATCGACGTGTGCTAGGTCCAACGGATGCGCAGGCTGCACAGCGCAGCCCCCCCACCACTCTCGCCACCCACCCAGCCCTCTCTCTCTCTCGCGCTCCGCCGGATCCGTCTCTCTCTCTCTCTCTCTCTTTCTCTCCCTCCGCCCCCCTCGCACCTTGAAAACCCTCGCGTTCGGCCATCCTTGCAGCAAGAGAAAGAGGGAGAGAAAGAGAGCCTCGACGTGCACAGCCCTCTCTCAGGAGGCGACTCTTATTATTTCCATTTTTCCAATTCGGTCGGTGGCGCGCGCGCTCCCAGCCACCCCCCACCCCCTCCTCGGCGTCTTTTCTCTCGCTCCTTCTTATCTCGCCAACCCTCTCACATCCATCCCCCAGGTGGCCGGCCCGAAGGAAAAATATCTATATTTATCTGTTTCTTCGCGGGCTACGCTCTCCTCTCCCCCCCTCTCTCTCTCTCTCTAGTGCAATCTTTCTCTCTCGGCTCTCCTCCCGTGTGACTCTTTTTTCACCCTTTTCTCTCGCCCACCCACCCCTAGGAGTTCTCAGGCTCTCTCCCCTTACGTCCACCCCCCCCCCCTGACCGCCCGATCTTTTTTTCCACTCCTTTTCTTTTCCTTTCTTCGTTGATTTTCTTCCCCCCCCCCCCTGCGGAGTCTCCTTTTTTTCTTCCTCCATCCCTTACCGGCGTCCTTTTTTTCATACTTTTTTCGTCTTCCCTTCCCCATATCCACACACACATACACACACTTACCCCTTTCAACCCCCCTCTGGACTCTTCTATACTCTCTCGCTCGCTCCCCCCCCCTTCCCGCCACCCCCGGCTGGTTTCCTACGAGTGCCGAGGAGAGAAAAAAGGAAGTAAGAGACGACGACGACGACGACGTAGAAGAAGAAGAAGACGACGGCAGAAACGGCGGCGGTGGTGGCGGCGAAGCGTGCGCGCCTTGACTCTGTCTCGCTCGCTCACCCCCGCACCCTCCTCTGTGTGCATGTGCACGTACACACAATCTGTGTGTGCGCGCACGTAAGAGTGAGAGAGAGAGAGAGAGAGAGAGAGAGAGAGCCAGCGTGTGTCTGAGCGAGCCCGAGAAAGAAGAGCGAAAGGGAGAGAGAAAAGAACGCGAGCGTTGCGCGCCAGCCAGAGAGCCGAAGGGGGGTGGGAGGGGTCTGCAGGGGGTGGAAGGAGGGCGGCAGAAACGAAGACGGGCGAAATAAGGAGAGACGCGGAGGAGTAGTAGGAAAAGAGAGCGAGTGCCGGGGCTTCCGCTTCCTTATGCTCCGCCGCGAACTGCATCAACCAGTCGCGCGGTCGCGCTCACATAAGAAACCCGGAGGATATTCGCGGACGCGCGCGCGCGCGCGATAAACAACCGCGATCGCGATATCGTTCTGTTCCTCATTTTTCTCAAACTGGATTAATTAAGCAGCCGGAGGCAGAGAGAGAGAGAGAGAGAGAGAGAGAGAGAGAGAGAGATGGAGGGAAAAAATCGGGTGAACGCACCGCGTGACGAGTAATAGAAGGCAGCGGAGGCGGTCTCGGGAGGTGGAGGTGGCTGGAGGTGGAGGGGGTGGAAATTAGGGAGCACCGTACTCTCGTTTGCACCTGTCCTCGTGCCGTGATACGTCTTCGCCGGGCTCACGCCACGATCTTCGGCTACCCAGGGGAAGTGTCTACGTTGAATTTTTTGGTACCGAGAACTGAACTAGCCAGAGTTGAGTTTTCCGAGAGAGGTGCCGTATGAGGGGGTAGCGAACGGTGAGACTATTAGCTGGAAGGATGGTACCAGATTCTAAGAGATCTGGACGATCATGCACATCGTGGTGCCGGCCAGTCGCCCGTTTGTTGTCGTCGATCCACCTGGCCGGGGGATCAGCCTCCGCCGTGCGGACGCTGGCGGGCGACCACCAGGCCGACTCTGGCAGGCGCTGTCAGCGGTCAACTTATCAGGCCGGACTGGCCAGCGAACAAGACGCGTCCTATTAACGCAGTACTTCGTCCGTTCGAAGAGGAAGCGAAAATACTGAATGAGAGGGAGAGAGAGAGAGAGAGAGAGAGAGAGAGAGGATAACCAAGTAAACAAACCGAGTGCCATCGATACAAAACCAAAGTTCCTATTTTTCACGTGTTTTAGCACAAGTTTCATAGAGAGTAAGAAGACGTTTCAGTGCGGAGTGTGAGAGAGAGATAGAGATAGACCAGCCGGGCAAAAATTCGAAGAGAGAAAAGGGCGGGAAGCCACCCCTTCCCGTGCACTAATTAGCCCAGCCAATTAGAACGCGGCCATGCGTAATGAGCTGCGCGTGCAAAGTTCCTAAAAATAAAAAAGTCGACGAAACTTCGCTCTCGCTCGCGGGAGAGACACGTGTAAATATAAATGCCGACGAAGAATTATCGACACACGGGGATAGATTTTGTTTCATCCTTTTTACAAAACTCGCCGCCCCGCCATCTTGGACTCGTCGATAAACAAAAATAAAAACGAGAGCATAACCTAGTCAAGTTACAATCATAGTGATATAGTTATATATAAACATATATATATATATATATATATATATATATATATTGAATACGATTATTAAGTAAGACGTCGACGTCGGAGAACGAGCGAGACACTTTTTTCCTCCCGTCTGACTGAAATCGGAGAATAAATAAGCAACGCATTGTGTCTTATTAAGACGTGTAATCTTGCCAGGCAATAAAGGAGTCGAAAGCTTCCAGCGTCCCGAGGTTTTACTCTCGTGCTACCTTTTCGATCGAAGGATATTAAAGGAGACTCTCGACCGCCCTTACGAAAAATCTCGTTCCTCGCTGGCCCAATCGCCGACTCGCTGAAATAATTCGCGCGAGCTGGGCCGCCTACTACCACCACGTGGTTCTTAACCGAAGCAATCTACGAGCCGTGTTTGAAAACGGTGCTCTTAGCCTCTCGAGTAGATTAATGGAGTATAAACAAAAGAGATAAATAATGTATACATAAAGAAGTTATATATACACGACTTTCAAGACCGTATTTAAATAAACATACAAATATATATATACATATATATTATATATTCCTATAAATATATACACGGGATACATGTACAGGTATTTTATTAGACTCGTGTGAAATTACTTTCCCGGTGCTAGTTCGCTTCTAAGTCAATCGTAACAGGAGTGTTATAGAGTCGATAGAGGACAAGGACAGTTGATTTTTTAAAACAATCGCGAAAATTACGAATAAGATGTCTACGGTGAGTGTCGTGTCCAACTCATCGGTCGAGGTGGATTCTGATTCGTCGAACGACGCCTCCAGCAAGGAAGAACAGCAGAACGAGCAGAAGTTCATTCTACCGAACGAATTCTATCACAGCCTGCTGGCGAGCGCCGTACGCAAAACTGTACTCAATCGCAATCTCAGTCTGGATAATTTGACGAATCTAAAAGACAACCTTAGCGCGCTCGGCGCGCTCAAGGATCTCAAGGAGCTCAAGGGATTGACTGTCAGCAGCGTGCCTGCCTTTCCCAGGAATCTCGCACTCCATCGCGAGGATCATGACGAGGTTAGAGATATCCGCAAAAATCGAACCTCATTGATTCTCTTCTTATCTCGCTCGAAAATGGTCTTCCACGAGGACAACAACGAATCTCGAATCTCGGAATTTTATTTTCTGCTTTTACAATAAGAAAAATTTTTCCGAACTAAAATACACGTTTTCTACATTGTTCGATAAAAGTTTAGTTCAAAGGAATTCCCTTGGTGTAGTTTAGTATTTTACACGAATGTTAGACGAGATAAATATATCATTTCACGAATAAAGAGAAATTACGCGTGGATTGCGAATTTATCTGCTCGAATCTATGTTATCTCGCAAACCAATTACTTTTGATCTCATTTTCCGTTGCTTAGGGATTAAAGTTTGCCGGTGTCGGTATAACGAATTATTCGCTGGAGAAGTTCGCGGAGAGAGAGGGAACGCTTTAAAGGCGGAGATGGTAAGAAGGGAGCAAAAGTGGGGAGCGAGTTTCGAGTAACGCGAGCGCGAGTTCTCGGTGGAGATCCGATTTCGCCATTCGCCGACGAGACAATCCCGTTTTCCTCTTCCCCGCAATTTACCACGTTGGGTTTCGACGATTGCATCCTCTCGCGGGATCGATGAATTTTTCCGCTCTTTATTCTTTTTTCGGCTTTCAATTTTCCCTCTTGCTAGCTCGCCCGCTTCCTCTATCTCGCCGGCACTCGTCCTTCCTTTTGGAAAATTAGCGAGGGATAAATCTCTCGGAGGGGGCGGAGAACGCCCGAGCACACACGCTGCTTTAAATTTTCTCGGGCGGTACACTGCTATCCTCGGTGATGAAATTGCGCGCCAACTTCCTGTTGATTCCTTTTGGTTTTGCACCGATTTATCACCGCGCCGCGCGGCTACGAAAACTTTTCTTGGCACGATCGCTTAACCGTGCAACCCCTTACTCTCCCCCTCCTTCCTTCTTTTCTCGACTGGTGAGACGTCTACCGTTTCGACTCCCGTGACCATTCTTGACCCAAATACATAATGCTCCATTCGCGTTAGCTCCGCTTCCCTCTTCATCTCTCGAGCTCTCGAATTTATGGCGGCGAGTGTGAAAATTAAAAAATTCATCCATCACGATGACGTCTTCGTACGAAAATATTCGAGCTTTGGAAATTGTCTGATATTAAAAAGAAAAAAAAAATCTCAGAGATCTACCAAAATATTGGATGAAGAAAGCGAATTCTCTGTACACTTTTTTAAATTAATTTATCTGAGCAGTAGCGATTACAGTTAAACTGGTTCGCGATAAGATTACACATTTGCAGTATTATCACATCGTGAAAAAAAAAATCGAACTCCGTAACTTTACGTAATCTGTAATTAGGGAGCTCGTAATTATTGACAAATCATTTCTCGTCTCGAGAACGGCGATCGTTGAAAAAAAAAACCAATTATCGAACAATCGATAAACAAAGTCATCGAGCGGAGACTTCATCGCGAATTCCGTGCATTGTATGCTAATTTTTTTTCGCTCGGCGTCTCCGAACGTCGAAAGAAACGTAACAAAAACGAGGTGCGTGCGTGCGAGTGCAGTGCGAGAAAAAACGACACGCGTTACACAATGCGACGATTTGCATCGATTAGCTCTCTCTCTCTCTCTCTCTTTCCCTCTTTTTCACTCGGTTGATTGGCCTTTGATAAATGTTCGGGAGCCGTGCACCTTGACCGCGCCTGAGTCAGCTCCACGCGTTATTTTCCATTACGACAATCTTCGAACGAGTCGAGATCGATCCAGCTCCCCCCGATAAACAATTAACGCGAAACTTTCAGCCAGCCTCGATTTTTATTAATAGCGAGCAGCTGATTGGTCCATCCGATCGGTGCGTCACCGAGTTTATTTTTCTCTACATAAATCTATCTTCTCGTCTTATTTTTGTGTTTATTTTCCATTTCGGAAGTCTTGTTTAAAATATTTAAAATGAGGATTCAGTAGAAAAATTGACTCACCTTTAATTAACATTCTATAAAATGGAGAGTACGAACTTGCATATTGGTAAACAATTATTTCACCGAACTGTCAATATATCCTCTTGGCAGTATATTTAATTGACTCAACTAAATTTTTTCCATTTTGCAAGTCTTTTATAGAATATTTAAAATGAAAACGAGCTCGGAAAAGATTGACTCCATTTTTATTAACATTCTATAAAAGGGAGCCTACAAACTCGCATATCGGTAAAAATCACTTCAACTTTTGAGCTAGCCGACGCAGATGAATAACAAAAAGCTAAAAGGGTAGTAAAAAAAAAAAGGAGCGTGGGTAAGGTGTAATTAAGTCCGGTGCAATAATGAAATGCATCAGAGTTCGCTCTCGCACTCCCTTCCCCACTACATTCAGAAATAACACCCTTTCGCGCTCATGGGGGATGGTCTTTGAGGAAACTAATAATCAACGGGGAACGGCAACGAGCTTTCTCACGAATCGTGCTGGGCGACCAATTAACAACTAAATCTACGACTGGGCTGCTAATTAAAATCCGCTCGCGCGATTAATTGACGGTTGGGCACCGGCAAAGACCATTGACGAGAAATTTTTAGCGCTCTTCCGAAGTTTGACGAGTGGAGGTCTTGAGCGATCGGCCTCTCTTTTTTTTTCTCATTCCCGCGAACTTCACGACGAATGAAAAAATATATTTCACGAATCCGAGTATTGGAGAAATATATATTTTTCGGGATTTCCGTTTGGCTGCTCTCAATGGCGTTATCGATCGTTGAACGTGAATAAGAGAGTACGAGAGAAAAAGAGAGAGTAAGAGAGGGGGGGGGGTCCTATAACCTGACATTTCTCCTCTTTGTCCACGGCTATGAATTTCTTATGAGATCCCACCGCAGCGTCCCGGATTCGTTGCACGCGAATCGTTATAATTCCAGCGGAATTTATAGATTTAATCGCGTCCAATGGCATATGCGCTTTCGGGAGTCGATGGTGGGGGAGGTTCTCTTTCTCTTTTTCTGGTAGGACACACGTACCCCCCC
>NCVS01000644.1:0-12086 GCA_003055095.1 Goniozus legneri
ACCGATTTGAAAAATTTTTATTAAGGAGAGCCCGAACTGGCTGTAAAAAGTGAGCTGGACAGCCGTCATGTTGATCCCACATGTCGCACTTCACTTGAACTAGTATGTCTTCAAGAAAATCGGACAGAACATTGTTCAGGAAGTCAAAATATTTTTCACCGGTCGAATTCCCGTCGATGAAATAAGGCCCAATTATCTTATTATCCAAAATCCCGATCAAATCTGACCGTGCGACCTCCTCGTGTTATAATACATCGAGTAACGCTGATGCCGGCAGTAGATTTTTTGATCCAGAAAAAGATGAACCCGCAGAATTTTGAACAACAAATAACTTCGAAAATAACGGCGATAGAAAAAAATTTTTCGTACAAAAGTTGTTTACTTTTTGCTACTCTATCAGAATATGTAACAAAAAATAGGGGTTCCCATTTAAAAAAACGAAGTTGACCATCGTAGAGGTCAAACGGCGTGTCTCAAGGTCACCGCACTATGACCACTGGACTTCCCCCTCAACAGGAATAAACTTTTGTCTGAAATGTTTTTCGATATCTCTTACTGTTTTCGAGATATGAGAAAGGGACAATTAATTTGGACCACCCTGTATATGCTGTTATTATTTATTATTACTGCTATTTTCCTCACATTGCTACATCAAATTTCAATTGTGCCAGAATGCAACTTCTGATACATTTCGACAATTTATCCCTTTTTCTTCGCAAGAAAACCGTCCTTGTTTTCCTTTATCCCATCGTCATAATCTCCATTCTTTCGTTCTAGACCTAACCAGAAAATACCAATTTGTTCAGTATCGAATGAAAATCATATTCAAATCGATTCTATAAGACTTTCTTGTTTTGGAAAGAGAACAAATTTCTGTTTTTTTAACAAGAAACTATTTGTTTGGTACAAAAGTATGAGTACATAATGAAACAAAAATTATAGTACCCAAAATTCTAAAATTGCGTCCTGCACTGAGAACAAAAATTAGTTGAATGTATTTAATATTTGTTTGAAAATATAGAAAAAAATATATTGTTCGATAAAATGAACAATTACTTGGATTTAAGAAATATTATTTAAAATAAAACTAGCACTAGTAAAATAACGAATATTAAGTACATTCAACTAATTTTTGTTTTCAGTGTGGTGTAATTCAAATTTAATTTAATATCGTTGTGGTACACATATTGAATAATTACATAAGCAGAATATTCGGAGAGTAGAGATTTTAAGCTTCAAAATGCGTACCCGTTTCAGAAGTGTAAAAGCACACATTGTTATCCTTGTTACTTTTCCGCCCGTTAGGTCATATTACGTCCGCTTTATGTTTTCGCACTCGTTGCACGTTGAAAATAACATTCTTTGTCCTTGTTAGACGATATACCAATTGAAAATAAAAAATATTGCTAAAAAAATAGACCATAAATTCAAAAGTTTCAAACTCTAAATAAAATTAAAAATAATTATTTTATCAACTTCCTCAATGATATTAATCACTAAAACAAACGAGGTTACTGTATTGATGGAATATTCGCGTATTGAGATTATATCACTGTGAGAAATACCATCATCGTGTTACAAACCGAAAATTTCTTCCGCGTTACTCGCGAGCAGACCGACCGGTATAGACGCAACGTATCGTATTGACCTCTCGCTGGCGCCGATGTCAACGTTCTGAATTCCACGCACTCGGTGCAGGAAGAGCAGCAAGAACGCGTAAAATGACGGGAGGAACAGAGAGGGGAGGGTACAGTTCTTCGAAAGGAAACCGCTCGCAATTTTGCTATAATTCATCTTCCTCGAACCGGAGAGACGTTTTCGTGCTATTCTCGTTCCCGTAAGACAAGCGCATGAGTCAAGAAGAGGTAGAGATATCTTTCTTATGCGACATCTGTGTTTCACAAATTATGAATAATCAATCGAATGCTGGGACATTCCGCTGTTCGCGTCTATGACAAAAAATCAGCCCATGTGCATAGCCGCTGTCGGATTTAAATTCGCGGATTGCAACGCCGTTATCTTGCGCCTCACAACAAAATACACAAGCGTTATTTCCAAAATTACAATGAAGAAAAATGTTATTAAACCAATTAAATATACAATAATATATTGCCAAAAGTTTGCTAGATAATAAAAAAATTTTGAGTGAAAAATTGATTCAACAAATATTCTTCTACAATGAACGATTTTATTGAACAGTTAAAACATTGTCTTGGCAGTACAGAAATTGATGTTCAATTAGGTTTCAACATTTTGGTTCTTCATCCCCTTACTAGATTTCTAGTATACGCCAATATCAAACAGTTCGTACGGGACCATGAGTAACGCAACTTACTGTTATACTTTTGAACTTCTTGGCAAACAAGCAAATAGTCCTGAGTCAAAAATTTGAT
Organism: Goniozus legneri; assembly: GCA_003055095.1. Lineage (NCBI taxonomy): Eukaryota > Metazoa > Arthropoda > Insecta > Hymenoptera > Bethylidae > Goniozus > Goniozus legneri. The sequence continues at coordinate 2,394 of NCVS01000644.1, forward strand.
CGGTTCTAAATTGTATCTATTGGTCTGTATTTTGTATGTTTCCATTGTTAATTTACTTGGTTCTTTAGTTTTAGTTTTTTAGTTCGTGTTTTGTTTTGTGGTTGAGAGTAAGAAACCAACTATAAAAAGTCGGTATCCATGCTGTATTTAGGAAAACCGCGACTAAAGAACTAAATAAATGAACAATGAAAACACAAAATACAGACTAAATACGACCAAAAATCGATAAAATTTCCGACTCGGAGGATTCAAATTGTTATTGCCTTTTTTCGTATTTCATATCAACATTTTTTCAACGTATAGAGTTGTTGAAAAATCTATAGTTCATGTTTTTATACTTGGTAGTATTTACTAATCAAGGCATTACACTAAAGGAAAGATTAAAATCTGACTTTGTGTCACCACAGTAATCAGACTGACCGATTTGAGAATTGAGCAGAATCAATGAATGAACGATGATATCTCAAAAATAAAAATTTTTAAATATTGATAAATCGACATTCATTATTGAGCAAGGCCGTCGATTTCATAATATAATTTTCACTGTGAAAATTATGTGCACAATAAAGCAGTTAATAGATTGAAAAAGCGGTTTCTTATGTAGAATTTTTCGAACAATCAGAATCTGAAATCACAATTAAAAGATCTATTCTACAAAATTAATTACAGCGGTTTCCATCCACAAAAGGTATAAAAAGTATCACATTTTACATATTTGTGAATTTTTTTACGCATAAAATGCATTAAATTGGGGACATTTTTTAACTATCGATATAAATAATTGTCGAAGTTCAATAGAAAATTTTTACATACATAGGTATGTGTTTTTTTTTTTTTTTCAAAAAGGCGAATAGAATGTTAAACTTCGATTTTTCTCAAGAGGTATAAAGTTTACTGAAAAGTTCCAAAGAATAGAAATGTCTTAAAATGAATTAAAAAACACTTCTAAATTTTTTCAGAATTTTTGATTTTATAAAAGACCACAGAATCGAAATTTTCAGAAAAATGTTTCAAAAAATTTAAAAAGATTAACGAGTATTCTTTGATTAATTTTAAGACATTTCTTATCATAAAACTTTCACTAAATTCTACAGTTTTTGATAAAAAAAAAATGATTAAACTTCGAATCACATATGTATATGGTAGCGGTGAAAACTGATTATTTTTTCCCAGAAACTGCAAATTTTGATAGAAATTTAAAATTCACACAAATATATTGAATTCAATCAAAGAACACTACAAAATTTTTACAGAATTTTCTGAGACAATTCCTGATTTTTTGAAAAACCATGATTGAAATTTCCAGAAAAATATTTAAGAATAAAATCTGAAAATATTGTTGTCATCATACAACTTTTATTGAATCTTACAGTTTTTGACATAAGAATTATGAAACATTCGATCGCATACATGTTACCTTTAAAGTTTGATCATTTTCTTCACAGAAATTATAGGTTTTAGTAAAAAATTTGAGAGAGAAAAATTGTCTTAAAATTAGTAAAAGTATGAATACTCACGAATTTTCTCAGATTTCTTAAATCTTTGTAAATCCTATTGTTCTGTCAAGAAGAAATTGTCACAAATTTCTATCTTTGCCAATAAGTCGGACTCGTCAAATTTATGTCGTGATTCACTCGATCAGTTTCTACGAATTCGTTGTATGGATTAAGAACGGAAATGGAGAGGCAGGGAATAGATTCTTGGTATGGGAAACCAATGAATGACTCCTCGACCTTTCGCCGACGGTGGGTTCTGCTCTCGTTGCTCGCGTTCCACGCGTGCTCTGACTTTGTCGATCCCGCGGACGCAGTATAAAACGAGGCTATCACGAGAGCTTAGACGCACCTCATCGTCCTTTACGTTGACGACGAAAACGACGGACGACACGTCGAGAATGGCGCCACCGCGCGAGCCAACCGGGAATGCCAATAATTTTCGTCTTACGAAATAGAACAAGACGCGAGGTTAAGATCCTTTTCGACGTACCGAATACCAACCAGTTCGTCGATTACTCATCTCTCTATATGCCGAGCGTGTATTTCCAGACGAATTTATTTTTAGACGTGTAATGAAAAGAAGAGGAGTGACGATAATTTAATTAGCGAATTCAATTATTGAAATATTGTATTTTTGATTATAATAAAATCAACTTTTTTTTCTGAATTAGAAAAAGTGCATCTAAACGACTGTACAGAAAATTTTCACACAATTATTGGTCGATACGAATAAGAAAATAAAAGATTCCTTTTTAACAAATGATTCTTCCACAAAATTTTATACCAAGCAAGATAAATCTTTATCAAATTGAGATACCGCCTTGGAGTATTTACAGTTTCACCGACTGAATGTAGACAACACGAGCAATGGGAAAGAAATAAAAAAAGAAAAAAAAAACTACAATGAACAGGCGCCTAATTATTGGACGACAGTGCCAATACAGCCGGACAGGGTGGATGCGAACGCTCTTGCGTATACACATAACTAAGTAACTCTCTAAATTCTATGTAATTTGGAACTCCCCCATTGAAATAGCGCGTCTAGACGTCGCCTAGAATCCGCCTGGAAAATAATAAAAATTCCTTTTAATAGGAGTAGACGTGCCACAGCCAGGCTCTGTTCGGCACAAAGTGTATTGGTCTATTTACGTGAAAACGATAAATCGACTGTTCTTCTGATATATCGAGTCTTGTCCATTTTAAAAATTGATTAGATCACCAGGATTTTGCAATTTCTCGTTTCTTTTTTTAGAAACGAGTGATTCTCACGCTCTATGAATAAACATAAATTGAACGTTTCCAGGACTTTCGAGATATTTCCTGTTTCTCTCTCTCTTTCTCTCACTCTCTCTCATATATGTACATGTATTCGTATGTTTATACAGTGTGGCAAAAAATTATACTTCAAATAGTAGAAATGTAAAATTCGGAACAAATAATACATTTTCTTTTTTGTATCTGATCAACGATTTTACAGTTACGATTTTTCGTTAACCAGTTTGAGCAATATGGTGGTAATTTTTCTTAAATTGTTTATAATTTTCGTTATGAATTAAAATAAACTCGAATTTGTACTTACTCAAGAAACAGACACAGAAGAGAAGATGAAATATAAACAATCGGTTACTTAAACTCAAGATTGGAACAAAAAATTCATCAAGTTACAAAATGTAAATTAATTTTTTTAATGGATTAATGTCCTGTTCTTTGTACTATCTAAAGGAATTGTGCAAATTATGGAACACCTAGTATATGTATTTTTATTTTTTTTCGTCTCACATTAAAACGTCATTCGTGATAGTCGTGCAACCGGTATCCACTGAAGACCATTTTCCATCTTACTTTACGCCTCCTTAATACGACAAATAGGCATTACAAAATTGCATCGATACAATATACCAGACCATGTTGTAAAAGCAATGATTTACGAGCGACGAAATACCGCGTCGTGTGTTTTTTTTCATCAATGGCTGACCGCGACACCTGTTTTTAGCGGGGACCAGGGGACCAGCAGGCCCACGTCGAACTCGAATACAAACTATTTAGGCGGAAAAGTTTTACGACTCTTGAAACGTCTCTATAAATACGCTCACTGTGCACATGCGCATCTCATTACGATTTGGACCGTTTAAAAACTACTCGTTTCTCTCTCTCTCTCTCTCTTTCTCTCTCTTCCTTGCGGAGAGTAGCCCCTTTTGCGCGGTGTAGATATCGTCCGTGGTTATTGCAATAATAGATACGTTACACACACGGGTCGAAAAACAAAGTCACGAACGGCGAGATTAGCTCCACGGAGGCTCGAAATTATCATAAAACGTCGGGTATCTACAAGACCGATGCGTGTAAGCTGTGTGGAAGGAGAGAGGGGAGACAGTAGACAGTCGAGAATTGAGTAACGAGATAATCCGAGCACGTGCTTGTCACCGAAATTTCATTCGAGTATTTCAGAATCATACCGGTGACCCACAGGTGTGCTTGTAGCGCCAGAACGGTTACACTTGACCTTTTTACTCTTCTGAACTAAGTCCTTTGTAATACCATGTGTTTCCATCTCAACTTTCGTCTGGTCCGTATTGTGACAGTAGCCTCACCGCCATTTGTAGTTTCTTGCTCCGCAAAACGGAGCGCCACGATTGACGCTGGCGCTACGCCTCAGTGGCGCTGGCGTCAGTGCGTGCACGCACACAATTCAACCGCAATCGTCCCGAAGTCCCGAACACGTATCAGGGACTCGAACCATTAGCCGATCGCGACGAGTCAACCTTACATCCCGCGTTGTATTCTTCTGTCCTCTCTCTCATCATGATCAAGCGGGATTGAATTCGAAAAGCAAATGAATTCGAAAAGAAAATGAAAAAGTATTTAAGATAGAGAATCGGATTTAGCGTCAAAATTTGTGCTTTTTTAAACTCAACGAAAAAAATTTCTATATTTTTTTTTGATAGAATGAATAGTTTCTGAGTAATTTCCCAATTTATAGATTTTCAGGTTTTTCACGATATCTCGTAAACTATTGATGATACGAAAGTGTTATATATTGCACTAAAATGCATTTCTCATTGAACTCTACAATAAATATAACGAGCATTTTTTCACTACAAATAACAGTTCTCAAGTAGTTTGAAATTTTTATTCGTTTAGGAACATTTCGAGAATATACTTTTGTAACCTGTAACAATGTTTTTTTGTTTCTTTTCAAAAATGACTACCTTACCACTGGTGCAAACTCAACAAACTACCACCATATCCCTGTAACTATTACAACAACGAAATATAACCAAGAAATTTTCAACAAAATAAAAATAACGTTATAATTTAAATACTGTCGCTGAAAAAATATTAGTATAATTTTTTATGATGTTTATTGAGACAAATATTAAGATGCAAAATCCACTTCTCTATCATTATTCACTCAGATGATATTTCCAACAAAAGATGGGAAAATTGAAAAAATAAATTACTCGAATATTCTCAATTTTATCGAAGAAACTGTAGAATTGAAGCAATAGTAGAATAGAAACGCGCGAATCCAGCAATAGAATCACAAGTTCAGCTTCGACTCCCACGATCCTGGTATTTACGCATCAGAAACTGTATGTGGTTTGATAGAGCATCATAAAGATTCATCTTGCTGTATGTTTTTCGAGCCAATGCTCACGATACCTCTTCATCGCAACTTCGCGTTCCCGTTGCAACATCTCTGTCGTGCAGTCATTACCACTCGCACTACGTACGATGGTATTAACAAACTACAATTGTCAAAGACACTGAACAGTTATATCTCAAGGAATATCACTATAAGTAAAAAAAAAAAAAAAATGATCTGCTCTTAGGATCGAACCCGATTCTTGCGCGCTTTCGAGTCTACACGGTGGCGCAAACGGAAAACGACACGTTTGGCTTATTGTCGCGGTTTGACACGAAAATTTCAAACCGCTATAAAAACCAAACCAATCGTCGTATTTTTAATTTTAAAAAAAGCATTTTAATCGTCACGATTTCAGCTTTAATGCTGAGATAACGAAAACGTAAAAAAAAACATATTATCTCATCGACAATTAACAAAATAGGGTTAGTGTGAAAATGTTTTTTGCAATTGTTTATTTTAAACAATTAATTTTGCCATTATTAAATAATTCCCTGATAGGGCATTCAGAATCACACAACTGTGTGAAATTTCGGCGATGTCGGTTAATCCGTTCAGGAGTTATTTTTTGGAGTGAATTTTTTTGCATTTAAGGGTTGTAACTCGTGAACGGGGTGACATACGAGGACGGGGTTGGGCTTATTTTATTCGCCATTCGAAGCACTTTCGAATGATCAACATTAAATTATCAGATAGTGAGTTGAAAAAAAGATAAAGGTGAAAATGCAGTTTTGTCGATTTTACACCTTTTCAGTAAAACACCTGTAATTTGGCTAAATCAATTCAAAATTAAACGTAATTAGGCTCATTTTTCTCGTGATAAAATTGCCTCAAAAACGATCTTTTGGATTTCTGATATCTCTCATGGTTCACGAGATATAGCCAAATTGCAGGGTGTTCCACTTGTTTTGCTCGCTACTGTATATTATTCCTGTTTTGCCTACTTCCAATATCGAGTAATAATATTAAAAAAAAATGTTAACTTTAATTTCATTTTGTAATGTTATTGCGATTTAAAAATTGTATCAAATCTTAGACTTTTGAATATGTTGGCCACTGCTTTCTACAATGAAATATGTGAAAGCAAATGAAACTGTAGAAATCTTTTTAGTAAAGCTCGAAAAATCAAATGATTTGACGCAAAGTTTGACCCTCTATATCTAGTGCTTTCCGAGATATTTGCATGAGAACATAGCTCTTTTTCCGAAACTTTGGCACAATCGTGTCCAGGGCCCAGCTCGCTCAAACACGCGCTCGTTCATAAATTTTTACGCTTCTTAATCGACGCTATTTTATTGGCGTACACTGTGGCGTCATTATAACCATGACAAACGGAGCCGGTGAAATCTGTTTTGCTGGGCATGCATAAATAATTGCTATTGTTCTTCGCAGGATGTTTAAAAAAATCATCCATATCGCTCAGCAGAGTTCGTCAAATGACGAGATCGCCTGTTGCGCTGGAAATATCATAATCGTATCGGCAACGAGTCCTAGCTTGTCGCGAAAAATTATATTTTACAGAACGGAAAACATCGAATTTGCGAATTAAATTTAAGCATAAAAGAAAAACAGTAACATATGTTAAAATCATTATATCGAAACGGATAATACGATTTGTTCGCGCCGACAGTCATACACGGTAGATCGACGAGCTCTGGTGGCGCCATCTTCGATGAGAGCCGGCAATACAGCTCAGCCATATTCTTCTACAATCTCTCCTTTTGTATGTTGAAGCAGCGCGCACGGTGCAGTAGTTGGCGAGCCTTCGAAATCCGCTAGAGGGGGAAAGAACGGTGATCGTATTCGAGCGATACGGAATCGTGGTGGTGGTGGTAAATCGAGAGAAGCCAGAGCGCAACAGTGGTGGTGGCAGAACGAGCCAGAGGAAATCGGTGTGCGCGCTCGTGACGGAGTAACCTCGTGCGTAGAGGAACAGTCGGTCCGTGAGTCTCGAGTCATCCAAGTCGTGAGTACTGAATGATCGTTCGGGGAATTTGGAGTGGATGTCTAAACGCAGAATCTAACACAGTTCAGTACGCATTCGACAGTGCAAACGTAAATACGTATAAACGGGTGTCCAATTGGCCGATATCGGTGAATCAACGCAAGTATAATTTCTTGTGCGGAATTCGTTAGTGTCGATCAGTGTTCTTGTGCCCGCGCTTCTTGGATTGCATTCCGACAAGTGCCTATGGTGTTTTTCTTTGTTATTCTCGATCGCATTTATTCCCCGGTACGACACATATTCGCGTCTGTAGGGATTTTTGCGTGCGAAACCTCTCCTGCCTCTCTCGCGCACCTGTCTTGTGCTCTCCCTCCTCTCTCTCCCACCACATATCCCCTCCGTCGCCTTCTCCCACCACGTCGATCGCGCGCGACAAGACGCGAAACTACTTCGCAGGCAGGCTGCTCACGACTTCGCAAGCACCGATTTCGAGAATGTGACAGCGCGGCGTGCACCTCTCACGCGAAATCGTTTTAACGGAATAAGATTTGAAACCAACGATGACGACTGTCGTATTTCTCGACGCGAAACTGAAAAAATAAGCGGTATAGAGAGAACATAACCTGCAAAAAAAAAACAGAGAAATGCTCATAGCTCGGGGTAACGAGTAGGCTCGTGTTTTTAAAAAAAATTTGAAATTGTCCTCTCCTATCAAAGTGAATGACACCTAAACGAAGGAAGAAAAAAGTGTACGGGGATAGAAAAGAATAAGTGAACGTGCGGTAGGAGAATACGAGAGTGTTTACCAAGTGCGTAGAGTGCGTGAAGAGTGTTGAGAATTGAGTGAAAACTTGCTCGAGCGAGAGGTTTTCTCGCTATTTTGGTATCGCGTCTTTGGATAAAAAGTGTCGAGGCCGGCAGCGTGGACGCGAGCAAGCCAAAGTCGGTTCGTGAGTATAGACGACGGTGCCTACCGCCGTCAGCAGGGCTCGCGGTGCTGGCCAGTTGGCGGATCCGGCGACGCCGGCAAGCGGAGGCGGGAAGACGCGGTCAGTGGCGCAGAAGACGAAGGAGAACGGCGCCGGCGCCGTCTAGCGCTAACCTGGATCGTCCTCGAGCGCACGGTACGTCAAGAAGTCGCGTGAGGTACGAACAATTGGCATTTCATCGCGGCAAAGTTGAAAAGTACTGGCCCCCAAATGCGTGTACCGCAAATCACGTTTCATGTTCATGTTCTGGAGCAAACGGACGGTGCTCACTAGACGTCTCCTAAAGGCAAAGGTCCGCGGGGAGCATGAAACCGAGTGTGAGGCTCAAGAAGAACCGTCACGTTTTAATCGCACTCAGACTAGTCCCGTCAAGGAGACGAGCAACGAACCGACCTGCCCGAGACGAGCGATAGTTGGCGCTGGCTCGCCAACAGCACCGATGACAGCCACCGAGAAATCGTGCGTCGAGGAAACTCCCCACCAACTACAGCAAAGAGTCAGAGGAAGTAGGAGTACGCGTACCTCCTCTACAGTTAGCAAATTGCATCAAGGCTGTTGTGGTGGTGAGAGAGAGCACGATGACGACGAGGATCCTGGTAGACTGCTCAGGTGTAAGAACCTGTTGAAGAAACTCGAAGAAAACCAGCTTGAAATGCTCCTGACTGTTGTCGAAAGTTGCGGAGCGGATTTAGGATCCTGCATCCTGGTACCCAGACTCAACCTTGCAGACGACGATAGTGCCGATAATAAGTCTCTTCAACCCTATCGTTATCAGCAGCAATACTATCGGAATTATCGACGCAGCCATCATCATCATCATTTTCATCATTTGCATCGTCATCATTTGAGACATCATCGAAAGTACCTAGTGTCACTAGAGGACAACGATCAACAACAACGTCAACAGTGTTATTCCGACGACGATGGTTCGGAGGACACCAGATCCGAGAGATGCTGGGTACCCGCCAGAGCATCTATTGACACACCAGCGATTGAGCCCCACGTGCTTTGCTGTCAGATTTGGCGGTGGCCCGATCTCATCCACATTTCGGAGCTTAAAAGACTACCGGTCTGCCATTCCGCTAAAGACCCAACGCATATTTGTTGTAATCCTTACCACTGGAGTCGACTCTGCAAGCCTGGTAATTCTTAATACATATATATATATATATATATATTAGACTGGTTCAAAAAAAATGAAAAATTTTTTTCCCTCGAAAGTCGCACTGATATACCTTCAGAAAGGTGTAAAAAGATGCCAGTTAAAATTTCAGCTCTTAATATAAATGTTTAGAGATCGCGCATCGCGAATTTGTATTTTCCATTTGAATAACATTAGAAAATTCCTCTTTTATTTTTGGAATTTTGTAGCTTCCACACGGATAGAGGGATTCGAACGAAAGTAACATAATTTGTAGGAAATTGGACGCCCTACAAAAAGTCTCTCTTGTCATTTTTCGATAAATTGAATAATTCAAAAGTTATTCTACCTCAAAGGCAAATGTATGGAAATTTGTTTGTTTACGACACTTTCCCAAGAAACTCGGTATACTTTCATGCCAAATAGCGAATATTGTGAAAATTTATCAATACTTATGTATTACTCCTAATTCCATA
>NCVS01000646.1:21656-34650 GCA_003055095.1 Goniozus legneri
GAGGTAGATGCCGTTTTCCACTTTGACTCCGCAAAGTTCTACGCACGTCGGTCTTACGTTACTTCCGAAACTCGCCACAGCTACACCCTTGTTGTCGTATATATAGGTCTCCTCTCCTTCCCTCTTCTCCCCTCCTGCTTCCCCTCCAACCCCCCGCTCTTCCTCGGCCGCTCCGCCGAACTTGGAATTGAGTCTTTTCGCGAAAAAGTTTAACTTGTTGCGATAAGTAGACAGGTACGACGAATCGTTTAACCGGCGAATCGTGAACGGCATCTAACCGTCCCCGCGTTAAAAGTTCCGATAATGACGGCTGTTGGAGTAGGATCGTTACCGATGTACACTATCAATTTTTCAAAACGCTGTCCCTGCCTCACTGAATGGAAAAGAAAGCGGATTACGCCGGAGTGAAATTTCAACTTTTACTATGATAGATTTAGAATCTTTATTCATACAATGAAAATTAGTTGAATTTATTAAATATTTATTTCAATTGAAAATACTATAATTTCATTTTAAGTAATAATTTATTCCACCGAACAAAATGTTTCTATATTTTTGAATAGATATCAAGTAGCTCATTTTTATTTCCTTTCAATCATAATTGAGCGGCCAAAGACGGAACTGTGTTAAATCTCTTGAAAAAAAAAAAAAATGAGATTCACATCTGAACCGTTATTATCGCTATTATATCGCGATTGTACACCCGAAACCTTTCCCGAAGGAGGAAAAAGTGGTTTACGGGTGTCCCTCTTGGCCCGATTCACGGAATGAAAGAGAGACGGAATGTTTCTACAAATCTCGGGAGCGCGGGAGTTATCTCGGTGCTCGCTATTACGCGAAACGAGCGCTCAAGGGGACGAGGAGGGGGGGGGGGGCGAAGGGAGGCGGTATCGCGACCTTCCCAGCGAGTCCCAATTACTTCTTCCTTCGGGCGTTGCGGCCCGTTCTCGTACGACTCCTCTGCTTCGGATGAAATTCATCAAGCTAACCCACCCGGCGACCACGCATTCCTCGGCTCAGCCAGCTCCCTGTGTGTTCCCCCTAGAACACGTAAAATCGAGAATGCAGAATCCCGAGATTGTATACGTATTGTCGTGAAGAAAAGAAAAAAGGTAAATTGAAGCCAGCGCGGAGCGTTAATTTTCTTGGTACGTATCCGCGACGGCCGTTAAATAGAAATCAGCGGCGAGAAACTTGGAAGTGAGAGAGGGCTTCGCGCGCGTCCCCGAAAATTGCCGCTTTCATTACCCGGCGGTCGGATGACGGGCGCGAAATACTAATTAACTAATTAACTTACTAATTCGCCGCACTCGAGATTAGAAGCCCGCGCTCACGTCGCTCTTTTCTTTGTGTATATTGTGTGTGGGCGTGCGTGCGCTGCGAAGTAAACAAAGTTTGACTCGAGACTGAAATTTCTGAAACGCTGCTCGCGACGTTTATCGCGCACGGAGAATCCGTTTTGAATCAGCGACTAAAACTCGATCGTACCTATTTTTGACGATCGTCGAGTTTGATAATTCGATCCTCTATTTCCATCTTTTTTTAAAGCACGGTCACGTTTATTCTGCTCCGAGTCTCATGGGGTGCCCTTTAAAAAAAAAAAAAAGGCCAGCTCGGGGCTCGGAAAAAGAACGGAAGAGGCCATTTAAGCCGAACGTGGGTCTCGCTGTGTACCAGTGCTGGATAACACAAAGAACTCGGTGCCGTTCGTTTCTCCACCTCCCGCTTCCTCTTGTCGACCCGTCTTCCTCTACCTCCTTTCTCTCTCTCTTTTTCTCCTTCTGCGGTACAGCTTTAATGGCGTAAGTAGCCACTCTCGTTGTGTTGGCCCTTCTTACCCGGCGTCTTATTCTCTCTCTCTCTCTCTCTCTCTCGTGCTTTGTCTGAAACTCGATTGGCCCCCGCGAACTCGGAACTCTCCCCCACCCCTCACGGGATCATTGTTCGCGCAAAAGACTGCAGAATTGACGAAGCGGGAGGAAGAGAGAGAGAGATATAAAAATTCAAACGAATCTCGAAAATTGCGAGCTCTGGCTCGTTATAATCGGATTCGTCAACGCGCCGGCTGATCTCGTTTTTGACGATGATTTACACGTTCCGCATACGTCTCCTGCTCAGGAATATTCATTAAAGCTCTCTCTCCGTCTCCCTCGTGAGCGCAATACCGCTTCCCGGCGGGGCCGCTTGTAACGTTCTAAACATAATAGGTGTAAATAGGATGAATGTCTAATGAGCGTGAGCGCGGGCGAGCATCGAAATCGCGACGTGCGTGCATATAGGGACATTGTGTAGCGATGTTACGAGTTATGCGTGAGGGAGAGAGAGAGAGAGAGAGAGAGAGAACTCGATGTAAATTAGCCGACGAATCCGGGGAAGCAGTGCGCGTGTGCGTGTACGAGAGCTAGTGGGGGATATGGCGCGACACGACGCAAGATTGCGTGCCGTATCGTCGTCATACCGTGAGTGCGTCGTTAGCGCGTTTCGTGGACGATAAGCTGCTTGTATTTCAATCTGAATAAAACAAGATATCGTACAATAATAATTAACCGTTGAGAGGATCTCGAAAGTTAATCGCGTCATGGTTGTATCGTTAAAAATTTTCGAAAATATTTTTATATAATTGTCTGATTTCTATGAAATTGTATAGCGGATTTTGATAATAAACAAAAATTTGTGAATTAAACACATCCGAATTCTCCCGCCGTGCTCCATTTAGCCTAAAATAATTAGCTCGGTAAGAAATTCATCGTTTATTCAACTACGCTCATTATCTAATCATTTCATTTCTAATTCATAAGATTTTAGTATCCCTCTTCGATTTCCATCTCGTACGAATTCAGCGGTTCGGCTAAGAGGGTCTTTTCCTTTTGATTTTGTTCTGTTTCGTTTCCCATTACCAGTGAAAACCAGCGGTCTTTATGCATTAATAAGAACACAGGAGCGGGTAAAAAATTTAAAAAGGAAACGGAATTCAATGCGTTTTCCGACTCTTGAGAATCGTAGCCAAATTGAAAAAGAACGAAAAAAAAAAAAAAATTAGTCGTCCTTTCCGCGAACGAGCATCCATAGCAAGAATAAGGTGCACTCTCTTCGTTCCTTTTCTCTTTTTTAATTCGTTTTATTGGAGGGTTTCGAGACCACAAAAGGAAAACTCGTGGAGACCCAATACGTGGCAATGTCGTCGACGTCGACGCCCGGGCTCGTCGTCGTCGTTTTCAATGGCGCGGGACCTCGCAGTGGTGGAGGGTTCGCGTATTGCCGACAGCGCAGAGTGCATTATTATCAGCACTGGAACGTTGAGGTAGAGCGAGAGAAAGAAAGGAGAGGCAGAGAGAGAGAGAGAGAGAGAGAGAGAGAGAAAGAGAGAGTGCTATAATGGGTGTACTCTCCGGTACTGTTCTGGTATCTTTGTCGAGTCGCCCTCGTGGATCTCGTTTCTCCTTCTCTTTTTCTCTTTCCACGATGTTCTCCTCTCTCCAGCCAGCCTCTCTATTCCTTTCTCTCTCTTGCTTTCACGTCCGGCCGACAACCCGCATTTTGCTCCTCTCCTTTTCAACTGCGTTCTCTCACCTCGACGAAGTGCTCGACCCTTTCTCGCTCGTTTCTCTCTCTACCTCTTTCTCTCTTTCCTCGCTCTCTGGCACTCTCGTCAACTCCTTCTCTTCCTCCAGCTTCAGGAACGTTACAGAGGCGTTTTGTAGCACCGGCCGCTGCTCATTAAAGCGATTAGTACTGGTGCCTAGACACCGGCCTGGCTCATATCCGCGCAACACTTTCGCACCGCTGCTCTCGAGCCTTCATCGCCGGACAATTTCGTCGCGTTCTTCTCTCTCTCTCTCTCTCTCTCTCTCTCTCTCACTCTCACACTTTAGTTATGTTCTGGGGATTTCACGTTCTCGCCTGTAAACCGCGAGAGCCTTAAATTTCAAATTTAAATTGATAAGCAATTATTGATATGTACTACTTAAAAAATTGTACAGAAATCTCCTCTGCACATATTTTTTGTAAATCATTGCTGTTATGGGAGTATTCTATATTTACGTAGTGCGTGGAATACTTGACGTATCCCCTATCGACAGTTGGAGTAACTTATTCGAGTTATCGTTGACGCTCTACAAGGGAATCCACTCGGGTCGCTTCAACATGTCGCGTCGTCGCTTTTCTGAAAATTCGCGCCTCCGTCTCATTAGGGAGTTATTACAGTCTTTCACCCACCGAGTACGGCGATAAGAATAAACCGGATTCCAGTTATGAATGTAGATGTTCCGTCCTGACTTTTCTTTCTTATCACGGTCAATCGAGTAATTACTTTCGATTAAAATTATTTTCAAAAAAACTGACTTTTAAAAAACCATCTCGCGTTAATTCTTATACCCCGGGGAAAGTTTCATCCCAATTTTATAATAAACAATCTAATTTCCGGAAAATAATAAATAACGAGAAAATACATTTTTTAAGCAAAAATTCAATGTGGGTGTAGCCATAACTCGGTTTATTTTTGTATCTTTTGAGGGCCGAGGATCAAGAGGGCAGAGAAGATAGATTATCCGCCGGCGGTGGAAAATATAATATCGCGTAGAGCTATTCTCGCGAAATTTTATCCTAGCGCCGGCAATGCCTTCAATCGCGTGAATCGAAGAATCGGGAGCCTTGAGTTCGGCTGCCCCAAATCGAAAAATCCATTCGCGGAAATGCGTGCATCGGTGAAAATTCTTTTTCGGGGCAAATAGGGCAGCGTAGCCGAAGTTCGGCCGAGCGAGCACTTTTGGCGCGAGGATGAAATTTAGTTCCCGCACGCGTTCTCGTATTTATGGCTTCGAGTTCTTTCTCTCCTTTCCTTAAAAAGCACTCATATGTTTTTTTCATCTCGGCCGTTTCACCCGGAAACCATACAAATACTCTATCAGCGTTATATTTTTTTCCCAGAGCGAACAGCTCTGTTCGAAATTGTTTTGCGAGCGAAAACTCCTGCATTCAAAAAATACGCGAGAGATATTCGATTAACGTATGGCGCGTCGAGTGAAATTCTCGCTGATTCTCTCTCAGCGCGATGCAAATTTTTTCCCACGCGAGAGTGCATTCGATGCGCCAATTACGGCATGCAGGTGCATCCGTCGAGGCCGCGGTAAGGAATTTTCGAAATTAAGACGCAAAGTGGAACGAAGCGCCGCGGGTAAACGGGACGCGTACGCAGAAATTCCAGTTCGTTTGAATGCCGAAGGGGAAACGACTCGCGGGCTTTTTCTTCCGCGTCAAACCGAGGCTCTCCCTTTCATTTCGTTCGTACTGCGAAGGGCGTGTAAGAGTCGAGCGCGGGTCAGGCAAACTCGCGTCCCATTCCCTCGCGCACTTCACCCTTCGAATTCTCCGCACGGTCTTATTTCGTTCGTTCCATTTGCCTATTTTATTTCTGTGCTAAGCTAGCTTGCGTGAGAGTTTTTATCAATTTTTAATGTGATCAAGTTCATTATTGTGATCATTTATTGTGATCATTGATTGTGATCATTGATTGTGATCGTTGATTGTGATCATTGATTGTGATCAGTGTTTTTTAACAACAGAATTCTTTCAGATTTCTTGAAAAATTGTACTGCTTCCTAAAAGACCCTGCGTACAAGTTGTTCACTAATCGATATGGTAAAATCGAACGATTCGTAGAAAATTTTAAGATGTCGAGGAATCACAGTTGACTCCCCGAGCGATTTCGCGAGCAATATTTCGATGACGGGTGGGGGCCAATATGTCTCAATGAAAAATAAAGTGCACGATGAAGAATGTCTCCCTATCGCGAAACATTTGTCACGGTAATGCATCCGATGCGCGCGTATGGTCACTCGCAGCGTCGGAGATAAAGTAAAGAAAAGGGTGTTGTACGAGACTCGGGGCTTGACGATATTTTCCAGTATCCATCCATCTCGGGCTGCGAGCGAAGGTGGCGGACGATCCCAGCGGAGAATAACGGGTGTCCCATTGTTGTCCGTCGGGGAGGACCCTATACGCGGTGCTTCCCTCGCGTATAGCCAGTGGGAAACGAGACCGACCATAGATCTCGTCTTTGCGATGTCGAGATTCTCTCTCCTCCTCCTCCTCCTCTCTCTCTCTCTCTCTCTCTCCTTCTACAACCCCGTCGCCATAAATCCGCCGTTTCACTTTCGGCTCGGATTGCTTTCTTCCTCCTCTTCGTTCCATTTTTGCACGCCGAGACTAATTAACTCCCCGCCGTTAATTATAAGACGTGTTTATAAACGCTTCCACGGAGGGATTAAAGTATCCAAAACTGTTCTGGGAAACAAATTCTATTACAGAGATCAAGGTTCGATGCACTTCTCTCTCTGCGAGAGAAGGAAAGAGGAAATTCGGTAACATAAGTTCGGTGCGGGTGATAAGAGCGAGGAGGAAGGAGGGGAATGAATTTCCTTGACGGGGAAAGAAAGGTGACGCGCACGGTCGATCGACGAGAGCGTCGACTAGTCGATGAAAATCGAATCCGATTAAATCGTCCGACGGCGCGCTATGTGTATAAGCCGCTGGAGCCCGGAAAAAGGGTTGCATCCCTCTCGCTCGCTCTTCTCTCCAGCGATGCGCGGCACTTCGCTCATCGTTCACATTTTCCTAGCCCGAATCCCTCCTTATCCTGGCGCATTATCATAATGCTATCCGCGCTCTACGTGACAAGAAAGATGTATTATCGCTCTAGCTCGCTCCAGTTTTCCGATCTACTCGGCGTAGCTTATCTCGTTCCGCGCTTTAAAACGGATGCGAATTAGCGTTCCTCTAACCTCCCTCTCTCTCTCTCTCTCTCTCGTCTCGTTCTCGGAAGACGTCCTCGCCGTATTTGCAAACGGTGTACGTACGGAGTGCTATATATATTTATATATGTATATATACGAGAGGTGCCCGCGAATGACGTACGAGCTATGCGACCCGCCGACATTTGCATTCGTCCCCAATTGGGTATAGTTGAACGCAATGGGAATTCTCAGCGGTCCTAGCTCGGCGCGCGCCTAATTTTTCGAGCCCGGAGTGCGGAGCGATGAAAATTTTTCATCATCCATCTCTCTCTCTCTCTCTCTCTCCCACGCGCGCATCCGCATTACCATTTTCCTCGCTCCGGGGAGAGAAAAATCGCGCGAGAGATGTTCGTCGTCGGAGTGCATTCGTTTGTCAAATTCCGTTTCGTTGCGGTGTGTGCGGGAATCGATTTGTTTGCTTTTTCGTCTCTCTCCAGCGGCTGGCCGAGCCGCGATAATTGGAGACTCGAAAATTTCCGAGTAAAACAATTTCGCTGGAGCGTGTAACACACGAGGACGAAATCGGTGCTCGCGGCGCTCCGCGAGAAGGCGGAAGCGAGCGTTTGGCTTTCGGCCAGACGGATCTCTCTCTGTCTCTCTCTCTCTCTCTCGCTCCCTCTCGTGAAAACCTTCGAGTAATAATCCTAACTTGCGAGTTAGCTCCGGCTTAATTAGAACGCTTCGAGGTTACCTACTACGGTCGCGTCTTCTATCGGATATCGTCTCTTTCGCTTCTCCCGCTTCTCTCCCTCTTACCGCCGACTCACGTAACGAATGATCAGGTCGAACCTCTCGCGGGGCTCCCAATCGTCGTCGATTATCGCCGGACGGATTATCACCTTCCACTCGTCGAGTGTAATCGAGTGACTCGTTCGATCACGCTAATTCGCGGGCACATTTCTGTCCTCGAAAAATTACCCTCGATTCTCGCGAAAATTCTTTATTAACGCTGATTTATTTTTCCTTTGTCTGGTTTTTTACACTTGGAAAACAATTTAGTCCAACAAATAATAATAGGAGAAATAGTAGGCCATATTACATGAAAGCAAAGAAACTATATTTGAACATTTCACTAGATTAGCAAAAAATTTCTTTTGATAACTTCATCAAACACAATTACGAAGTAGAACGTGTGTATAACAATTTTTCGTTCATTTTCATTTTAGTTTCAAATTTCAACGGTCGGACTGCTACCGAAGTTGCACGGATTAGCTGCCAGTTTATATTACAAATTTTTTCACCATCCACCAGTTCGTGTATACTCAGCGGGACGCTGATATCTCCAGGTTCGTACATGGGCGCGATAATCGCTGATATAGGTGCGAGTTTAAGTGGCCGTGCCCGAGGACCCTGGTCGGCTATCCTCTCACTCTCTCTCTTTTCTTTCTCGTATAACGACGCGGACCCTCCATTAACTACGATAGAGAGCTACCGTTAAGAGTGTTAATGCGACTCTCGGGGCTCGTCGCCTCGCTGCATCTAGTTAAGCTCGATTTCAGAACCCGAAACTTTTCTCTCGATTAGCGGAGAAGCGTTCATAATCACTTTTGCGATTCCCCTCCCTCGTCCCATCAAGGAGTCAACTTTTCTTGGGATTTCGCTAAAAAATTGTCGGGGTAACGACTTTCAGCAGCGATCAATTCCTGTATTACCGAAATATTGTACGACGAAGGAGAAAATCTGAATATTGTGTCGTCGAGATTGATTTATTTTCGAATCATTTCATAACCGCTACCGGAAAACCAGACCGGAGCGTTTTACAAGTACACGCTCATACTGAATATCGACGTCACCGGACGACCCAAGTTTTCGTTTCGAAATCAGATCGATGGCCGACGGAACTTAACTTTCAAGCGGTGTTCGGTGCCGCGCGAAACTTTCTAAAAGCGGGAGGGGGAGTGGAGAGCAAGAGAGCCGGCAACTTTTTTCCTTCCTTTTCAACGTCGTTTTTCTCTCTTTCTATCGAGTTACCAATATGTCCGAGCTAACTGAGTTTTCTTTCTCCCTCTCCGACTTCCGCGCCATCCAAGGAAGACAGCCGTGAGATTGGAATTTTTTGCGGTTACGCGCTATTAGAAGGTCGCGGCTGTTTTACGATACCGGAGAGGGCCGAGAGTGTCGTCCGGGTACGGAGATCAGCGATAAATACGACGTGTTTTTCGTTTCCGGGCCACGCGTACACAACTGGGGGTAGAATCGCGAGGATTGGGTTACGAGGGGGCCGAGCCGGGCGAGAAGAGGGTTGGCACGAATCGATATTCCGAGGAACGAGTCGCGAGTGCACACGCACGTCGGGACACCGATGATTCGGATTATCCGAGCGTGCTCTACGAGTGGTTTCGCCCTCGAAGTTCTGCCCCTGAAAAGTTGGCGTCGCGCGCCTGCGCCCTCGGGTCTTTCCAGTCTTCCTCGTGGTCCAAGGTATCAAAGGAGAAAGTTGCCCCTCTCTACTTACGGAATATCGCTCTTAACGTCTCGGAGGGAGCGAGAGAGAGAGAGAGAGAGAGAGAGAGAACCGTTCCGGTAACTGCGTGGGCGGAGTTGGCAACTCGCGCGACGGAATCTAGTTTATACCCGGTAAATTATTCTGCCTTCGCAGCGCCATCTACCTTTTTACTTCCGCTCCCTTCACGAGAATTTCTCACGGTTTTCTTACCTTCGAAAACAGCGACTTTCGACTCCCACGGCCCGCTTCCTTTTTTCACCCCCCTCCGCCCCTCCATTCATCGACATTAATTCACCGCCGTTCGCTCACGCAATTACCTAATGGATCCGAAAGATAAAGAACGCACGCGAAAGAAGTTCGGGAGCTCGAATGGGTCGTGCGCGCTCGTTACGCGCTCTCTTGGGCAGGAAATTTTCGCGACCTGTGCGCGCCTCTTCCTCGGGATTTTTCGACTCCGATTCTCCCGGCGAAGTTAACTCAATCGAGCGGACGGTTTTATTTAACGAAACTCGTTTAAAACGGGCTCGTATATGCGCGCCCCTACTCGCGAAATTACGGGGCCGGCGGAATCGAGACGAGTGGAATCGTCGATTCGGGACTCTCGGTTTTCGAACTACTGAGAATTTCCCGTTTACGCGCTGCCGAATTTTTCGGACAGTGAAGTCCGCTGAGAGAGAATAATAAAACTTTTAAAAATAATTCACTGTTTTATCGAGCCAGACACATTAACATTTTCTTCGGAAACTCATAAACGATGTATAGCTCGGCCAATCGATCTCATCGGTGAAAACGGCCGCGTCGAGTGTATAGACGAGATAGGAATCGCCCTAAGGTGACCCATTCGAACGATTTTCAGGCGCTCCCCTCCCCTCGTACCCTCGTCGCTTGGTCTTGTCTCTTCCCTTTCCATTTCTGGGCTTTCGGTCAGCGTCAGATCCCGCGGGAATACGAGAAGCTCCTGCGCGCGTTTCTCGCCAGGATTCTCTTTTTCTTCCTCTCTTGCGTCTACGTTGAAAAGTCTCCTAACGTTTCTCTCGCCCCCTCTTACGTGCACTTTAACCACGCCGCGAACCCAACCTCGACTTCCCTCGGCCACATTTATCTATACTGGGTGACGTTTGCGAATTTCGACGATTTCTACAGATTTATGAAAAAAAATCTATTCAAAATTATTCTTTCCATCTCTAAATTACACGAAATTCTCAGTGTGTGGATCATAAGTTACGAAAATTGTTTATTTCAAGTAGTACAACCTGTAATTTCTCAGACATAAATAGCAATTTCGTTTTTACCGTTCATCCTCTGGCTGATAACGATCGATGAACCAGAGAACATTCAAAGCCCTTTCGCACACAGTAGAAAAGCCGGAACGCTAATTCCGAGCCGCCCGTTATATTCACTGTGGCGCACTCTCAGTAGTCTCAGTCAGGCCACTATGGCGTTCGGTCGTACGTACGACACGGCGCGTTTCCTTGGAGTTCGTCGAAATCTTAGAGAACGTAGTTGACCTACTCCACGGTGTACGTACTTAACGTGGCCTTCCAGCAGCGAGCTTCCACTCGCTTCTCGAGAGTCGAACGGTCCCGTTACTTGGAATCCTCCGCTATCGGCTCTCGCACGGATTCGATCCTCCGGCGCGTCGAATCTATCTCGCCATCTTCCTCCCGTTTGCGAGAGATAGACCAGTCTCCGCTCGCTCCGGGTAATTCTCCAGTCGAGTTTCGTCGAATTACCCACCTCTCGAGTAGTTAGTTAAAGCGCAATACCTCCTCGCCGGTCTTATGCTCGAGTTTTTCTACTGCCGTTATACGTTTCTGTCACTTTTACGTAATTTGTTTTTCAATGTCCTTAAATTCGCTTTGTGTAACCACTAGAAATACAGAACAAGTTAATACTATTTTTTATACTCATTTTCGATTCGATTAATTTAAAAAATAACTTAATTAGCGTTATAAAAATCCTTCGTTTATAGATCTCAGGAAGTTTTTAATATTCTTAGAAGAGCAAAGATTCCGATGGGAAAACTCTCATCCGATAAGGTAATCAAGGTTCGTCGAAATAGAGCAATTAGCCTACCTCCCCGACAAATTCGTCCCGTGAAACTGGGTTAACGTACGAACAGAGCGTATTAAATCGAACGAGTTACCACGCGATTCGCCGCTCGTATAATACGCGAACGCCTCTCGCGGTGGTTTACGACTGATATTCTCTCGCGAGTTTTACGACGTCGTCGATGCGCGCGAGGGACGAGAGGGGGGGTGGGGGGAGGGGGAGAGTCCGAAGAATGGTGAGTCCGGCGAGACTCGGAGGGGGCTGCGGAGTTCGATCGGAACGCGAGGGGATCGTTACGGTTATCGGCAACCGCGATCGGACCGACGGGCATTTATCTTCCGCTGGCACTCAGTCATCGCGGACGTTATCTCAATGCGGTGTAATTTAACTAAACGAGTCGATTTCGCGTATAGCCACTCCCACCCCTCCCGTGCCACCCCTCCCGTTCCCACATTCGAATTCCGATAAATCGACTCGATTAATAAATTAATTGGCCGCGTTATTCACGCCGCACTTCCGTGCCGCGAGATGATTAGCGCGGCACGAGCGTCATGGGTAACCCATATTTTCGCGATCAACTCGCTAACCCTCGCCGGCTCTATCTCTCTCTCTCTCTCTCTCTTTTCGCTATGTACCGAGGCACGCGATGCTTTATCGGCCCGTGCTGGACGTAATTGTGATTTTTTTTTTTCAACTTACACCCACCGACGTTTCTTTTTCGTTGGGCGGATCTCAGAAGCCGGATTAAGAGATCGTTAATGCGATGAAAAATTGTGTACTTTTAAGCTGTCTACACGAGTGGACAGTAGATAAGAATTTTCGCGCGAACCCGATTTTATACACTATTTCAATTCGTTTCCAAAACATTTAAATTTCGAGATATTCCAACCGATTGACTAAAATTAATCACCCAGCCTATTTCGTGATGGATCTTGCACAACTTTTTATCGCTCAATCCGCTCGCTCGTGTAACGCGGCCCATCGAGATAGAATGCCACTTTATTTGGAGTTTTTTCTTTTTTTCTAATATTTTTTTCTTCCTCATGCTTGTTCAGTCACAACAGAGAGGCTTTCAGTCCTCGCGCGTCATTGGATGAGCCGGCTCCTCGAGGAACGCAGGGGTCGGAGTATCGCTCCTGGGGGGAACACAGACAAATTGGAGTGACGTCGTTGACGAGAGGAAGAAGAGAGAGAGAGAGAGAGAGAGAGAGTCCGAGGGAAACGGCAGTAGCTCGGTCTTTCCGCCTCTCGGCCAAACGCGCGCCAGTTGTCGCTCGCGATACTCTCCTCCACTGAAACCCGCTTCCGTTGTTCTCTCTTTCTTTCTCCTCTCGTCCCCACGACCTCCCACAATGTCGACGCGACGTTAAATCTTACCGACCGTTCTTTTTTCCATTTCTCTTTTTTTTTTATTTCTCTCTCTCTCTCTCTTGCGTCGCGGTTATTTCTTTCTCCCGGTCGTCCATCAAACACACTCGGAGGTTTAAACCTAAACCGACGCGGAAATACCTCTGCCGGCGAAGTGGCCTTTAAAAGGAATATATATAGACCACTTTGGAATTCGCAAACACAGTGCGGGAAATATACCGATCGCGCTCGGCCGCGTGTACAATTTTCTCCTTCCCGCGTTTCGCGATGGATGCCGAATACCTCATATGCGTTTTACGTGTCCTGGTTGTAGCTGGAGCGGAACCAAAAAAAAAAA
>NCVS01000649.1:17954-33912 GCA_003055095.1 Goniozus legneri
CTCTCAATATTCCCGTCTTACGTACGACGCGGTAAAATTCCTCCAACGAGCCATTGCCTTTATGATTCTGGAACACACACGTGCCTCGATACGACCGCTTTTTGTCCTCCCGCGGAAAATCTTCGTACGTCATATCCGGTCTCGAGATAAGGCTGTACCAAGACCCGGAAAGTACAACGGTAACTTTCGAATTACGATTCTACATAGTGTACGTGTCGCTATTGCGAGATTTCTATCCACTCGTGCCAAATTTTTTGTATTTCACATCTTTGAAAAATTCTAGAGTCGGCAGACAACATTTATTGCTGAATTAGTCGAATTGAAAATGCAAGAGAATAAAAAAATGATCGACAATTTTTATCAAAGATATAAGAAAATAAGCAGGGAATCAAAGTATCGATAGGGTGAATTGAGAATCAAAATTTTGAAACGAGTGTCTTCCAATAAACGGATATTTTCCCCTCTTGCTCTGTCGAGCTATAAGCTCCCCGTAAATCGCAGTGGGACGTCAGACATTTCGCATTTTGCGCATCAACCAACCCTTCTTCTTCTCGATTTTCGGTCTGCGTTCATAAACCGCGGAGCTCACATTTACTTATCGCGACATTAACGTCGCTCCCTGGAGTTTCTTTGATTGTAATATCACTACTTTTGTCGCCGGCGGGGCCGACCGGGCATAATAATTTCGCCTTTTCCCTGCCATCTTGCGAGAGAGACTCGAACGCGAGAGGGAGAGAGAGAGAGAGAGAGAGAGAGAGAGAGAGAGAGAGAGAGAGGAAGGAGTGCTGGAAAGACGTGCCTTAAATTCGTAGCTAACGCTCGCGGCAGACACGGCTCGCAATAAAACCAGAATGCTTATTTATACCAACTATTCGTGTTTACAGGAGGAATTCAAATAACAGCGCGCATTCGAGGAATTTCAAACGAAGCGACTTGAAAAAAGCGAGGAAGGGGCGGGCGGATAAAATAAAACTTCGAGTAGAAACAAGTGGAATAATCCCCGAACTTCTTGCACTTATTTTACGCCGTGATGATATGAGTAATTTAAAGCTACATTTCGCTGAAAAACAGCTCGAACTCGATTTGATCTCGGTTTGAAACTGTGTTCAATCTTGAGATATAGATCCAATTATATTATTTGATATTATGGTTCTTTTTTCAAGTCCATTTTCACATATTTCATAACGAACGTTGATTTCATTCTTGTCTCGCAACAATCCAAAAGATATAACAGGGCTTCTTCTACCTCGATGTTTAATAAATCGAGTCGTAATTAAACCGTGGCCAGTCGCGAATATTTCTATGCGAAAACGACCCGTGTAACCTTAGAATTGTTCGGCGTTAATACAAAGTACACGTAATGGGGTCACCTCGTTATCTGCCACCGCGAGGGAATTGGGAATGCGATGGAGGACTGTACAGAGCGCAACGAGTTCAGATTCGAATTACGTAAGAAGGATTTGAAATTGAGCCAGAGCTTAATTTGATGAGCTACTTTACCTCGCTAAGAGCGGTTTGTCGAACACTCGATTGCAGAAATCACTCACCTGTAAACAGAAATGCAAAACGTTTAAAATTATGATATTGAATTCTAAATTGAGAAATATTTGATTATTTATGAAATTATATTGGTGATCACGCGAAAGATAAATTCCTCGCGTTAATTATTATCCTAAAAAATTCTACATCTAAAATAGATCAAAACAGACCGAATCCAAGACGGAACCCGAGGAAGAGCCAAAAATAGAGCCCATCCTTGGAAACTCAGCAGATATGCAAACAAGTACGATAATCGAAGAATCGAAATAGGAAAATCAGTTCAGCCTATACACACCGCCTAGACTAGGCAAAAAACGAACTGGAGAGAAAGGCACAAGAGAAAAACCACCAGTTCCGTCGCACGGTTACAGGAAATCCGGATAAACTCGATTTCCTGCAAACGTTTCCACCCCCGAGGTAGCCCCCTCTTTCTACCCGCCAACTCTCCATCCCTGCATCGTTCCAGGATGCCGGCGAAGACGACGGCGACTAATATGTAATCCGGTTCCAATATCCTGTCCGATCCCAGCAGGCGTACATCTTATCCTACCAGTTTCTATCCGCCATACTATCGTACTCACTCCCTCCTTCATCTACCTTCCCGGCCGAGTCCACTCCTCGAAAACTCCGTGGACGAGATGGGAAAGAAAAAAAGTAGAATACCGGAATTCTTCCAATATGCGATACGTCGAGAACGATCCACGGTTGCATGCGCGATAGTAAACGCGTCCATCACTCTCATCTCTTTCTCCCCTATCCCTTCTCTCTCTCTCTCTCTCTCTCTCTCTCTCTCTCTCTCTCTCCGTCTCCATTCGGATATAGATATAAGAACGCGTATACTATATACCATTCGAAATAATATAAAACCCAGCAGATGAAACGAAAACTGAATTTCGTCTCCAAAAAGGTACACAAGTATAACCACGGGGTGGGCTGGACGAAATTCGATTTTATTCTGCGAATGGGCCGGCTCGATAAATATACCCCCTCTCCACTCGTATTCGTTGTAGTAACGAGATTTCGCTCGACGCAGAAAAATTTCGTCTTTTACGTCCTCTCGTCTAGCGAGATCGTTATGCGAAATAAACTTATAGCGACGATAAGAGTTTTGCTTTATGGTCACGAAATCTCTAAATACGAGAGGAGACAGGTTCTGATATCGAACGATATGGACACTGAACGAACACTAAACTTGCGCAGGAGAATAAAACTAGCGAAGGCTCGAATATATTTGCCAAGTTTCTACTTAAATTCGGTATTGTTTCGCGAAAAGTTTCTATAGAGGCGGGTGCTGTAGTAAATTATTAGGAGAGTCTTTATAGCGATGAAAAGTGTTAATAAGGCTGTGGGATATAAAAGAGCGAGTAATTCTTTTCGTTCAACGGTATGCGGATTTTTTAAACTATCTCGAATTCTCAAAAGAGCAATTAGTTTGAATAGAAATGAATGAACTCTAAGTATGCGGATACTTCATCACCATTCAGTCAGGAATATTTCAACGTTAATTCTATTTGTGATCTTATTTTCGTTTAAAAAAAAGAAACATTTTTGTAACTAAATTTTTCAATTATTTGAAACTCATTTTCGATTCGGGAATACCTACATTATGGTAGTTCGGTTATCGAATGGTTGATTCACCAATGAGGACGAGGCGCGATCCTGCGGTACCGAAGGAAATTCCGCACCGTCTGCCGTTATTTATCTCGCGGATGAAAGAGAGGAGTGGGATCTCTAGGCATCCCAGAGCTTTGTCTTCGAACGTTATTTCGTCTCGAGCGTTAATTTGCCACCCTCATCCCACTCCCGTCCCGTCATTCATCGAAATTCCGCGCCGTCAAGACAGTCAGGCGTCTTCGATCGCGAGGAGTCCTCTCGGTCCGCTAATTGAATTCACTATTCACTCGCTTGGTGCTGTTCCCTTGTAGTCGTAATATGGGATAGGAAAATGATCTTGATGAACTTTAAATTTTCATCTTTATTTCGATCTAAATTTTTAGATCTTTAAGAGCTATTAGCTGGCTATTTTCATCATACCTGATAATGCTCGCAAGATTGACCTCGTCAAACTTTACAAGTCTGATATAATTATCCTCTACAAGACGAGACTAGATTTACCTGTGGACGTCGCGGATCTGTCATGTCCGGAAAAGAAGTTTCACAAATTTTGTCTTATTTTAACTAATTTAATTTTGTCTGATTTAAATTAGGTTGGAATTCATATCGGGTCATGCCTAATCAAGTTTTATTTCGAATATGGTGAACTATTAGGTATGTCTCGGATGTATATTTTCTACCTTGTAATTACGTTTCACATCCGAACTAAAGAATTCATACGACGTTTAATACAGTTATGCGTCTAGGAAGTATTTACTCCTGTAAAAAGGTGGGGCGAGGAGAAGAAATTTCTTTTCGAAAGAACGAAGCGACGAGGAAAAGACGCCCCGAGTTTCGCCAAGATCAACGTAGAGCGTCGATGAAAGTCGGATGAGGAATTCAACCGACGACAGAAGTAAAATAAAAGATATAGCTCGTCCTCGATTCCTGAATCGCGAAAAGTATTCGAGTTGTACGCACGACTCAGCCAGAGATTTTTCGCGCTGGAATATTCCTTGTGATATTTCATTAAATGCTTGGTTACTTTTATCTTGAATATAGTAGGTACATCTAGATTTTATAAGACCGTTGTTCAAAATTTAAATCTCATTTTTCGAATTTAAAATAAAATCAATTTGCGCTATTTTTCTCACTGTTCACGCTTTTGGGAATACATTCCGATCTAATCATTCACGGACACGCGATTTCCGCACGACGGCGTTGCACCGTTCGGTGCACGCGCTCGATCAATGCGAGTGTGTGCGAGAGAGAGGCAGAGAACGATTGATTCCTCGAGATTAGGCGCACGTCGATGAGCACTCTCTTGTTCGTTCCGATTCGTACCTACACCGGCCGGTCTCTCGTTCGCGCGCGTGATAAAGTGCCCCAGTGCGAAATTCGAGACACGCGGGCCGGAAAATAGTTTTCTTATCGTACGATCTCCCGACGCGCGTTACCCGCGATTACGGGATTTCGGGATTATCGAATCGCGTCGGGGAAACCCCAGCGACGACTCGATAAATAGACGAATGAGATTTTCTACGCTGTTCAACTCGCTAAATGAGTGCGGTCTCGCTTTATGGTGATTTACCACGCGATGTTTGTTTCGTCGATTAACCGAACTACTCTTACGCTGGGTACGAGTGCGATAAAACTAAAAATTTAGAGCGATGGTCGATCGAAAATTGCTATACTGCCTAATAATAATAGATAATAGAATAAAAGTAAGAAATATAATTGAAGTCTTGATCCTGATCAATTTATTCGCAAAAAAATCTCGCTAGTGCTCTCGACTGAGTTGCACGCTAAATTTCCTAGAGACGTATTTATCTCATTGCCAGGGACAATTAAGAAAATCAATTTGTAGCAAACAATTTCGATCGAATCGTTTCCACTCTGTGCTCCAGCTGCATTCTCTTCCTTTACGCCCCAGCGTAACTATGCTTTTTTACTCCTGAGGAGCAAGAAAAGCTCCGTACCGCGCAAATCTATTTAGCGCATTTACACTCGCGGTCGGTAGCAAGAAAAGCTCCTTTTCCTCTTCTTAGTCGCGAGCGCGTTCAGAGTTTGCACGGAGAGAAACGCGGTTGTGACAATAAAGCAATTCCGTTAGCCGCGCGCGGCAATTGTTTTCTTTTATTTCCGAGGCTGTTGAGTGCGTCCAGGAGAACGCAATCTCACCGGGAGACTCCATTGGGCGCAAACAACCCACCCATACAATCGGCTTCTGCCGCGAAAATAGACTGACTTTCGGCAATCAGGATTTCATTGTTGGTTATAACTGCGTTTTGGTAAATTCACCTGGTTCTCTCTCTCTCTCTCTCTCTCTCTCTTTCTCCCTCTCTCGTATCCTGACAAACTTGCAGTCAGAAAATCGAGTAAAAACTCGCAAAAGTGCAATTTTGAAGGAAAAATATCTTTAACCTTTGATCTAACTTCTGTATTTAACAATAAATATTCGTTTCGTAATCCGATACACATCTGACTCCAATTTAAGTCATTTTTCGATCTCACTTGGCTTGGACTAAGTCGAGAATAATCAAGCTACGAGAAAAATGCAAAGACGGTACAAAAATTAGGCGAAACGCTTGATGGATGGGGGTTCGGTACATCCGCTCGAGTTCGCGGTATTAACCGACCGGCTAATAAAAAAGTTTCTCGCGTAAGGGTGGCTTTAGCCAAAAACGGTTCTTTCCTCAATCATGAATAATGCATTATTAAAAACGAACGAGTCTCTCGTTCGTTTCCTTAATTACCTCCCGCTGAAAATTTTTGATAAATCGTTTTCACGGTGGATAAAGATAGTACTGCGGATAGCTCGTCGCGGTCGAAGACAAGTCTCGTAAGTCTTCATAGGAAGGAAATACTATGCATACGTTGATGGAAGAGTATACATATAATAAGAAACGCCGTAATTAAATTCATCAGGAATTGTTACAGAATAAGAGGAAAATTTCTCAGCGATAATTAAATATAAAATAGTATTCGAGAAATTGTTTCATAATCATATTTGAAATATTAATTATAAATTATAATGATATAACAATAATATTTTAAACTATCAATTTAAATTTTATTTAATTCCTCTTTTTTTTCAAACTTCTATTTTATTATTTCTATAACATTTTTCCTAAATACTTCTACGAATGAAAACGAAAAAAAGTGATTCAAAGTGTTTCTTGTCGCGTTCTCCTTTTCCCTCTTTCGTTTTTGGCCACTATAACGTGAGATACCGTGGGAGAGTGAGATCGGCATCGAGAGAGCGGAAGGGTGGATGGCAGAGCAATGGCCGGAGCTTGGGCGCGCCGTACGATTAAATTGAAATTAGTTGCGGAACTTTTTAATTGCAGATTCGATAACGCCCGACGGTGAGGAGGCCGAGACTCGTTCCGGGGGGTGAGCGCGTGAGCGGCTACAATTTATACGAACCCACCCCGTTCCTCCCCTCGCTCGAACTCGCTCGGTCTTTTTCTTCTCGTTTCGTTTTCCATTCTCTCTCTCTCTCTCTCTCTCTCTCTCTCTCTCTCTTTCTCTCTCTCTGTTGCCCTTCCTAGCGCGACTAGAAGCCTCGGCCGACTTCGCTTTTCGGATTCAGTGCCCCGGAAGAGCACTTATTATTAAACGGCGACGGAGGATTAACTTTCGCCCGACTACTCCCACCCCTTTTGCTCGGCTGAGACGGGAATGACTCGCGGTTTCGCTTCACTCCGAAATTTCGTCGATTTTTTATTCTCTTCCAAGTGGAAGGTAAATACGTTGGAATTAAATGGTACCGTGTACTGAAGAGTATTAACAACCTCAAGATAATGCAAAATCGTTGCATTCTCGAGTGCAATATCAACATAATTGTAAGCGATGGAAATCGATCGAACCATCAAGAGGGAATACAAAAAGAGCAATTTTATGATGAACAAAATTGTAATAATACATATATTTATAATAATTAGATGCTCGCAAAACTGTCCTTGTTAAATCTTTTCAAGATTTTACAAGTCTGGTCTTCGGTAGTTGTTATTATTATTATTCAACTAAGAATGTACCTTTGAATATAAAAAAATCAAGATTTCTTCTCGTGATGTCAAGATAGGGTCTTGATTACGTGACGAGGCAAAAGTATTCATCGTGCGGATAACGAAAGACGTCAAGGGTAGTTTTTTCGTCATCTTTCTTTCATCCCCTGCTACTTTACCCCTTACAAGCCTCGTACGTCCCGTACGAGCGCAGCAGGTCTTTATCGTCGTGCCAGTCGAAACCGGAGACGAATGAAGCTGTCCGATTGCTTTTAAATTACCATACGTCAGGGTCGTCGTAAAGGTAGGGAAGAAGGGGTTGGAGAGGCAGAACACCGGTGACAGTCGAGCTCCTTCGAAAATTTATCGGCTAATATCCTCGGTGAATGCAGATAGGGCGGTGGGAGTTTACGAAGGCGGGGGAGTTGCGTCGAACCTTAGTGATCGGCCACTGTCTCAGGATATATATATATATATATATATATATATGCTGCCATATAGGGTGTACTCGGCATATGCGAATGAATTTAAATCACCTAGTCGCAATAACGGTTTGTTCGTATCTCGTGTACAACAAATCCTGAGTCAATATGTTCGATATTATTTGAAACGGATAAATATAGATTGACATAAATATACATACATATTTATTTAAAATAATAAATATTGTGACACCCTATGTACGCAGACGTTCGATTTCGACTTCGTCGTCCGATTCAACCTCCTCGCGTCACTCTCTACCGCTGCAAACTTCTCTACACATTCTCTACATCGAATAGTAACGGTGAGGGTAGGAGATGGCTCTCGCATTAAGGAATCGAGCGAGTGGCGTGCTGCGGCGACGCCTATTTCGGCACACGACGACGTCGATGCCTTTTTGAGTGGCAATATGGCACCGCGCCAAATGAAAAAAGAGAAATAGTAAAAGAGTAATAAAAGAATACCGGAACCCCGTCGTTAGAACTCCATCCCAAGAGCTTGTCGTGTGCCGACTTAAAAGTGAGGAAACGGAGGTTAAAAAATCACGGTAAGTAAACCAAACTCGTATAATTATCACTTGAGCGTCATGATTATTAGATCTCGTAATTAGAAAAAAATTTTACGTTTGACATGTATTTGATTTTTCTTATGAAAAAATATTTGAAAAACAGAATTAAAATCTTTCTCAGAAACTAGATATTGTTAATTTTTCATGGTGAAAAACATCCATTGTAACCTGGTTCGCTATACTATAGAAAGTTCCATTAAGGAGAAAAAATGACTAACTCTAAAACTACGCGACCCTAGACGATCTCGGTAAATAGGAATTCGGCAAGCTGAGAAAATAGCGAGTAGACCCTCTTTTCGCATCGAGTAGCCAACTGCAAATCGATCTCTTCATCCTTACGGCGGGTCAAGTAGTCCTGCCGCGGGATATCGAGTGTTTGTTTAGGGTCGAAATGTTTGTACGAGCGGATCCATCTTGAACGAATACTGGATTAGGATATGTGTAATGAAAAACTTGGGGAGCAACTGCGAATGGAGTCTATTATTCCTAATTGAACAACCATTTTGCTAATTGTGCAGTTTCAGTAGTCATAATAACTCTCTTCGAAGAGAGAGTTATCATGAGAGTCTCTCTCTCTTCTCTTGTTTTCTTTCGAAAACAATAAAAGTGTTTGATCTTCTCTGAAAGAAATAGAGAAAGAAACATGATTTAGAGTTCGAATAAAATTTCACATCCAGACTGATGATGCTTCACGCTTGCTTTGCATGCATAACCGTCTGGCCGATGCGAATGTATGTACACCTTGGCGGGTTATGTCGGTGGGCACCGTAAACGAGGTCTTTCGAGAGGTCGTTCTACTCGCGCTCGACTCTCTTCGTGAAAGTATCCGACCCGTGGGGGCTTTTCCGTTCATTAAGCGAAAGAGCCGGGAAAAAGTGTCGACCTTACACACAGGTGGTGACAAGGGGGGAAGAAACGAGGCAAACGGCACGACACGACCTGGCAGAAACGAAAAAGGGCCGGAATAGGTGCGAGAAGAAGGTGCCGCGTTTATACGATATACCAGCGCGCGCAAAATTGTGGGAAACCTCGCCGAACCGTAAGTAGCCATAAATTTTCAACGGTTAATATACTGGCACTGCACCAGCTGGTAGAACTTGTTTCTCTTTATCGTTTTCTACCGTACGACCCGTTTTGCGAAAATAGAAATATTCCTCTGCCTTCTCGACTCATTAATATTTTTCATTCGAATGAAAATATCGGCCTTCTTAATCAATTTTAGAATTGATGAAATGTATTTTTAAAAAGTGGAAGTAGCAACTACGTAGTAGTAGTACCTAGATCGATAGTTATTTTCCAGTTTAAAATCATGTGATATTAATATTATCTTATTATTTATTATTAATGTCATTACGGTATAATATCTCTGTATTAATTTAGAGTAATGAAAGGTCTCAATAATTTGCAGTTATTACAAGTCTTGTAATTCACGAAACCAAAGTTGTATTCGATTCAAAAACTTTCTAGAAATTCAAAACTTGGCTGACCGGCTGGGTGACATAAATCTTATACGTTAGGGTAGGTATACGAGTCGCGAAACGAAGAGCGTAATGGGATTTTCATCGGCGCTAAAACCGGACCGGTCCACGACGGTACACCGAGTTCGCCTTATCAGAGCTAGCGACGGAGTGAGAGACGACTATGGAGTCCGTAAACTGCTTGCCGATGCTTAGGACACACTTGGTAGTCAGAAAATACGGTTAATTCGGATTTGAACGTACTGCGGAGTGTTGGTAATGGAAATTTCATATAAAACGTGAGGCTCGTATTGCCAATGAAAGAAACGTAGAAAAAATTGCGGAGCAAAGAGCCAACATCACGAAATTGCAATAATAAATGAAAAATTATAGTAGCAGTAGCGTAGTAAATACAGTTTACATTCTATATTTAGAAATTTCGAAGATAATTATACACATTGGTTCGGAAATGGGTGCAAAAAGTGCAAAAAATAAGAATAAGAAAATTGATGTCAAGTCAATCGGTCATTCAGACTTCGTTCTTGGACTTCATCGACCAGGGACGAGAATTCCTTTGAAAATAGGAGAAGCGAAAAATTGCATTTGTGATTGTTCCACGTAAGTAACTTCAGTCGTATAATAAAATAATAAGGAACGTGAAAAGTTTTGAGTCGACTTTCAAGGTAACTTGATCCCCAATGGACCAACCACAGCCAAGTGATTACGTCATACGAATCAAGAATTAACGTCACGAAAATCTTGTACAGAGCTTCCTGAAGGACCGATTCTCAAAATTGATACCTAGAATATTTAATTTTAGTTTAGATGATGAAGTGAAAGATGGAAGTTTCGAAAATTAGAAGATTCTGAGAATTCTATATTGAATATTAATTATATACATTCAATATGGCTAAATATGGTTAATTACGATATTTTGCATATTAAATTCAGTAGACCATTCATTGAATGGAGTCTGGATAATTTCGCGCCGCCGAATTAAATTCTTATTCGTTATCTTTTTCGTACAAAAGGGCTACCCCTACTATTTTGTTCGCATCGCTTTAAGCCGCTCCAGGGTAGAATAAATAGCCATTACGAGAAAGATTCGCTTTGTTGTGAGATTTTTACTTTGAAATAAAAAAACTCCCTTGAAGGATTTTCCGGTTTATGTTTCATTTTTCGTCTTATTTTTCAAAAATCCCTCCGTATGTATTTAATACACGTAATGCGTAATTATTGTCGCGTCGAAAAACGTCGGGGTAGACGACGCCGAGATTATTCTTCTGCTTTTCTATTGCGGATAAGAGATGAAAAAAGAGAGACGAGGAGAGAGAATCGGGCCTGAAAGCGGAAGAGCTAAACCGAAACGAGCGAGAGAGCGTAACGCGAACGTTATATATCGCAAAGCTCTAGGTATTCCAGTGGCGTCAAAGGGAGGCAAAGGGACCATGCAGAATGAACTCTGCGAATGAAGAGAGGGTTGAAGAAGAATAATAACGACAATAAAATTAAAAACAGCTACGAGTCTTTTGTTGTTTAATTCCTACTGTTTCTAGCCCTACAATAGAATTTTCTTTGTTTTTATTTTTACGTCGATTCACTCGACCGGCAACTAAACAGGAATACTGTTACATAATGTTATTCTCAAAAAATAGTCTATCGATTCGAATATCAAGGGAGATGGAGAAAGGGGGAAAGGGGGTAGGGATAATTTGATACGATACATGTGGTGATAATTCTGATCAAAATATTTTTCGAGATTATACTTTTTTGAATCGATATCTTAGAATTTCCAGTCTACGCTCTCATAGAATCGCGCTCGATCTCAACATTCAATCGTCAACTCGTTTTATATGGTTTTGCGTACGATGCACAACACTTGGCAGACTATGCACGAGGAAAACCGAAATCGAATCGCCGGATCAACTGGATTTATTACGCGCTCTTGTGGCACCACTGTATGGTGGGCGCGTACGAATAGAAAAATCAATTCTCCCGGGACAATTTGCTTCGAAAAAGGGCGAGGCATGAACCCGAGTGTATTTTTCCATAAAGTCGCCTTATAACACCCTGACGATGCTGAAATATTGCTAGAACACTACTTACATTTTTGCAGTAAAGAAATATTCTAATAAAAAATTGTAATTTTTCGTTTTCACTATACTTTGGCGAAACATCTATTCGGTATCTAGTCGACCGCAATGAATTTCGTATCAAAATATAATTAGAAATCAATATCAATGATGTGAAACTAGAATCTCTGAGTGGAATGAAAGATAAAATGTATTATCCATTACTCGCGCGTCGTCGTTTTTGTCATTGGGACCCGTGCAGTGGAGTGCGTACACACATATATATATATCACCCTAGTCTCGAATTCAATGAAGTCGATAATCTGGAATATATGTATATAGTCGTACCGAATGCATCGAGCATCAGGAACTTGGCAGGGTGGGTAGCGGGGTAACGACGATAATAACCCCCCAACACCGGCGTTTCATTGTCCCCAAGGAGCTGACGCTTCTGAATTCCCCCCCTCTCTGTCATTCTCTTTCTCTAACTCGCGTTTCAGGGCAGTCTCGAGGAGAGATCGATGACGCCTGTATATCGCTTCATCTGCGTTCCGTCGTGTTGCGCTTTTTTCCAACTCGCTATGAGTCCTTTTTCCTGAACACGCGAAAAAACGAGCAAGAGAGGAGGGTACGTGTGGGAAGTGTGGCGATTGCTCGAATATTGCACAACGCTCTGAGCACTCGCGAGATGTTCGCGCGGCACGCGATTCCCAACGCGCGGGACGGACTCGCGTATAGTGTTAGTTTTTCAACGATAAGCTCTTTATCCGCAAAAGGTAAACGGAACTTTCGTGGCGTTTTAGGTTCTACCCCTTCTCTTTTCTTTTTTTGCTCGGCTCTACACGCTAGCGCAATGACGAAACGACAAACTGGGATAAGAGCCTCAGTGTTCGTAATGGATGACCGGTTATAGTCGCTGAGCTCCGTTTGTTTTCCCATTTTTAACGTGTTTTTTGCCGTGACACTATTTGAGCAGCCAGTGAGAAATATCGTCGCCGTATCGATACGATCTTTCCACATCGCGACCATGTACGGTGAGCCTTTCGACTCTTTCGAACGTTATATAAAAAAATTAATTTTGTGTGAAAGTATAAAATTAATGTTTACAGAAACTTATTTTTCTGATTCAAGCACAAGTCATTTTTCATCTTTCTATTTCATACTAGCATACAAGTGAAAATCACAAATCTGGATTTTCAGCTGGAAACAACCATTTCTATTTTTCGAGATTATTTCGTTGGAGCTGCAGCACTCCGAACCCGTAAAGGGTACGCAGGCACCCCTGACAACAAACTATCCAACCAAAGAAGTTCGAGG
The DNA here is from genome assembly GCA_003055095.1 of Goniozus legneri. NCBI lineage: Eukaryota > Metazoa > Arthropoda > Insecta > Hymenoptera > Bethylidae > Goniozus > Goniozus legneri. Next base: position 30,991 of record NCVS01000649.1, read on the forward strand.
GATGGTGAGAAGGGTCGGAACGATACTCAAGAGCTTACACAGCCGGCTCTGAAACGAAAAATGGCAACGAGCCTGTGGGAAGGAAGGACGTTCACGGTCAGGAGCAGAAAGGGGATGGCAAATTCCATCCTTGACGAACCGCACACCTCGTCAGCGGTGGATTGCTCAAGGCGTTTCATTTGCACCGGAAGGTAAAATCGTAGGAGCCTCGTGGACCTCTCTCTCCTTCCCTCTCCTATCTCCCTTCCTCTCTCATTCACTTTATGTAGCACGCGGATAATTCAGGACGCGCGACGTCACAGTAGCTTGTCTTAACAAGAGTTCCTGCAGCGCTTTTCTCAGCTAATCAGATTTAACCATGGCGCGCAGAAGCCTGCCAAGTGAGAGCAAAACTAATGCTGAGAGAATTTCCGACGCTACCCAAGACCGCGAATGCGCACCACTATTGTGATTGCGCGACTACTATCCAAAACTATACGTATAATCCGAACTAAATTCCCATAGTTTCGTCGGGATTCTTCGATCGAACCCTGCATTCATATCAGTAGAGTGATTCACTCTTCATCGTCAATTGTACGTGATTAATAATGAATTCATAATTCTGAAAATGCTTTTATTTTACGTTTTTATTTAATAATGCCCACCAAACCAACCTCGTTCAACCTCTCGTGAAGACTTATCGAAAATTAAAACGCTAGTTTTAATACAATTTAATAAAAATTTCTCATCATCTAGAAGTATAAATCTTATCGGTAGAACATCAAGATCAACAGAACTTCAATTTGAAGTATAACTTACGTAGAAAAAAAAAAGAATTGAATTATTCCGCGGTCGTTTAGATATTGCGAAACAGTTATGCTAAACATCTCGCGAATTACCCGTAAAGTTGTGATACCGAAACGGTCCTGTAGTATCTAATTTACGTATATGTACCTTTCCATTCTCTCCTCCCTTCGTCCCTACCGTGTCGGTTAATAAGGATTAATTTCGCGAGCTCGCTTTAGTTATACTCTATGCGCTCAGCGGCGAACAAAGTCACTCGCGCATGGGCGCGCGGAACGAGCGTAATATCGTTTATCATCGCTTTAAACTCCGTACAAGCAGTTTGAACACGCGGAAGGAATTGGCAAAAGGCGAGAGGGGGAAAGACGTGAAAGAAGGAGGTGGGAGTTCGAGTGTAAGTTTCGGCGATGAAATGCATAAATAACCACGCGCGTATACGAGTCTGCGTATATCGAGGATGGAACACGCGAGTGGAGAATCTGGAATTTATCGCTCGTCTGTCAACGAGAAGTGCAGACGAGAACCCGATTACCTTCAAAACAGAGCCCTACCATCGGAATTGATATTTTTGGAGCAAAATAATGCAATATGAAAATTAACACCTACTTCGGAACCAAGAGAGACTGTTATGGGATAAAATTAGGATTTCGAAAGGAGTTTATTTCGACCTCTTTTTGAATCCCATACAGCCTCATATGAGGTTTCTTGTTGAGGAGGAGATTGGGATCCTGGGAGTTGGCGGTTTAATATAGTTCTGTAGGTCTGTAGTTGAAGGACTTCTAGGTCAAAAAACAAGTCCTAATTTGTAACTTCACATCAAGGTTGCAATAGTTAGTATCGCAGGATCTGTTAAATTAATTCCTGAATGTTATATCTGGAAACTGTCGTCAAATATATTTCCACAAAACTTTAAAATTAAAAACCACTCCACATCATAGACTCAAAATTGTAAGTTGTAGAAACATAAGACCTAAAGGTTCTCGTATGAAATTTCGACTTCGTTGTGGATATCTTCCTCTTGCAGTATCAATACATTCAAATCCAAGAGGAGAAGTTGCGTCCTGGGAGTACGGATCCCTTTTCTGGTTCTTGAAAAATTACGGTTCCCGTGACGCGTGACAGGGCCAGGCCACGGAAAAGTTTCTCTCGGATATATGGGCAATTTTGAGAAGTAACTTCGAAACGTGCCCCCTTCCCCCCATCACGCTCGTCGATACCGCGCGAGAATTCAGTCTACTTCTCCATGCTAGTGTTTCCCGCGTCTGCTCTGTCTCTTCTTCATCGTTTCTTTCCTTTTTTTTTTAATAATCGAAGCGTGTAATCTCGGCAGCCGTCGTTAGACTCCCGGCAGTTTCCGGAAACTTGTCTCTCGAGTGGCACACGCCAGTCTACGGCTACACACGTACACACACATACTCGAGTATTCTCGACGCGAATGAGCACTCGTTATATGGAAATGCCGCAAGCGCGAAAGACAGTTGTAAAGATAACTCCGCGACTCTTCTTCCTCTACCGCTGCTTCTTCTCGAATACATCCATTGGCCGTGGCACATGTCCCTCGGTTGCATGAAGATGTCGTAAATACCGGAAGTACGTACGACAGATTACACCAGAAAAGATTCTCGCATTTTTGAAACGACTACATCGGAACGTTCTTTCAAATCTGAAGTACGCAATCACGTACATCAGAGATGTCTCGGAAATGATATGTTTCTTACCAGGAGGACGATATAACGTGTACGCTGATAGTGATATCCGAGGCGCTTGCAATTTTTTTTTTAATCATAATTCATTGATTAGTCGACATTTACTTTTGAATCAATCTAGTCGCGTACTCTATTAAAACAAGACTACACGGGTCAAGGTCGCTCTCAAAATACATTACTCAAATCGTAAGAGCGGAACAACTATCTCGAACCGCAAACTGTAACAAGATTCATCTATTTACCCGACTCAATTAAAAGAAGCCATCTGTCTCTATATCTTTCCGATAAACGCGGAGTATTAAAGACACTCGGGAGTGCGTTCGAGCACGTAAATTACATTCGAGACGCACGCAGGGGTAATTCAGAGGCACTCTTATCGACGATATATCAAAAGCTATAACAGGCCATTACGGTGGGATAAAATTACTCGAAG
>NCVS01000649.1:48251-68461 GCA_003055095.1 Goniozus legneri
CCTTTCCCCTTCTGCATTTACGTTATCGTTTTTCGCGAAGAACGCAAAACAGTCGTATTTTACGCGAACCGACCGCGATATCTGGCCGCGGAATAGGCGAGTAGGGAAGTGCCCAGAGGGTGGGAGTGAAAAAAGAAACAAACTCGTTAATGTTTTTCGTTGGATTCTTGGGGCGTTTTAAAAAGTGAGCCGTCGTTACCTTATTGTTTGCGGTTGGGCATTTCTCACAATTCTGGTACCGTTCACGGGATTATCCAAGAGTCGAATAAATGTTTCTAGAACGAGCAGAGAGGCGGGAACGCCGATGAAGTCTCTTTTAATTTTCCGGTCGCGATCGCTTTTCCTGCTTCTTCTGTTAGATCGATCAGAGACGCCCGAGGTGGATTGTTCATCGACGAAGAAAAATCTTGGGGTATAATTACACACAGACGCTTAACAAGCGGTGGAATAGAGTTACGAAAAAGAGAGGAAGAGGTAAATCGCTCAGTTTTTGAATGTTTATACCTACATCGCGAACTCGCACGCCGGTATCAATATTCATCGAAAAGATCGAGATAGTGGATCACTCTTTAATATTCATATCACAGGGGGTAAGCCCGAAAAGTGGCGCTGTCTCTCTTTATTTCGAAACCAGTCGGTAGGTTTCGTGGACGCTTCACTCGAAGAAGAATAACGACATGTAAAAAGAACGCGGTAAACAAAGAGAAAGAGAGAGAGAGAGAGAGAGAGAGAGAGGACTTTTCCTTAAACTTTTTATCTTAACTTTATACAACTCGACTCGGCTGTGAAAGGTGAGTTTAAATAACTCAACTTCCCGGCTCGACTCGACTCTAACTATACTTCTTGATTCGCTCAGACTTTTTTTTTTAATTTCCTTCTCTAGTTTTCCTTTTTATATTTTTTCGACAAAGAAATCGATACCAAACCCACACGCTGTATCTCGCGAACATGTTCTCGTGTCTCTTTAGACGACGATAACGAGGCGTCCCGAATGGGATGGAGAAGAGAAGAGAATGAGAGAGAGAGACAAACGTACATTGCACATACGCAGCGAGCGAGAAAGAGAGAAGAATCTCGTTCGTATCGAATAAATGACGATAAATCGGCCGACGTGACGTCGAAGACAGCTCCAATTTATTCGGGGGGCCGTGCGGTACAGCGTGACGGCCCTATCGCACAGCCGACCCCCGGGTGCAGGGTAACAATATCGATAATACATCGTGGACGCCAGAAAAATCGTCCCATTCGTATATATATATATATATATATATACGATATACAAAAAGGCAGCCCTTATACGCATATATGAACGAAAATGCCAATAAGTCAGGTAACGACGTTTTTGTCGATTCTACCTACGTACTACGGTTTTATTGCGATCTATTTTCTATCTCTCCTTCTTCCTCTTCTTTTTTTAACAGAAATTGGAATGAATTTCTCGGAGTGATTTATCCGTGCATAGTTGTCGATTTCGAATCGATTTACCCGCGAGTCAATTGGATTCCCTTTTCAACCTATTTTTAAGCAAGCGCGTTCTATTTTAGCGAAATTCTCATCTTTGTAAGCATGTGGTATTTCTTTTCGCGAGCGAAACCTAGAATTACCTCTCGAATATATATATATCCGCGATAAACAAGACGCAATAAAGCGTCATGTTAATTCGGTAAAAAATATTCCGCTCATATACGCCTTTCGTATGTACCCAATTAATCTACGATAAAGCAGCCATGTATATTCATAAATATATATTCATGAAGCTGAAATTGAAATTTCGCGATTCGATAATCCGATGAAATTTCTCTAGGATATGACGTAGTCCCTCTTTCTCCATACGAGAGTACGCTGTACCAGGAGAGAAGAAGCGGGTAGAGGATGTCGCGCCTCGCGAATAAAAAGTGGATATAACTTCGAGAGAAAGGGAGGGCAAGACTTCGCGCGGAATGGCATGCGGCACGCGATCGCGGTCTTGCCTACGTACGTATACACACAAGTGTAATACACACACACAAAAACTGGGAGCAATAACTCTGCGAAATTCTCGCTCGTGCCGCTTACACACTCTCTCCCTCCCTCTCTCTCTCTCCCTCTCTTTCTCGTGCCGGCTATCGTTCAATCTTATGCAATTCCAGCGGCGAAAATGTGGAGAGAACTGCCCGACCGGCTGATTTCATCCAACGATAAGGCGCGGGATAGGCCCCCGGGTAGAAGCACCTGCGCGCACGCCCCGACTCATCGCGTAACGTTACAGCCATCACCACTCTCGTAACCCGAACTGGAAACCGTCAATGGCCCGAGTAACGCACCCGATGCGCGCTGATATTACGGATGGAAAATCCGTTCACGTTCAATAGACAAGTCGAGTTCGTTACCCTACAGCCGGATCGTCAATCTCGATGGTCCCGTCTTTTTTGAATTTTATTTTATCGGAGTATACAATATCTACAAAGAGAAATCGAATTTCTCTTAAAAAGTACCTATTCCATTTCAATACAATGTACTATTTAATGAAAAATTACCCTGAAATTACATAAAAAAATATCCTCTTGTTGAAAGTAACAAATTGAAAATCTCGTTTGTAAAACTTGCAGGAAAGTACATAATAGAAAACAATTTCGTTCTAACTAATATTCTTTGTAACCTCTTCAGAAAAAAACCAGTTCGCGTGAAACAGCTAATACACAAAATACGTGTAACGCAAGACGCTATTAACGGTTTCTAATTCTTCGTGAAGTGTATTAAACGTAACACGTACGTATTAGCCACGACACGTCACGCATATTTTGCAATACATCAACCCACAGAAATACCGTGAGCGAGAGGGGGAGACGGAAAACTCCTTATGCCGAGCGTGACTGATAACTTTTCCTGCTTATCACGTTCCTTGAAAAATAGCGAATAAAAAAAGAGCAAATCCCGCAATCGATTCAACTCGCAAACAAGCCTGTAGCCAGTCTGTCACGGCGTATATATGAATCGAGCCTCTTTACAGCCAAAATTCTATGTTATTAGAGAAGAAAAGTAACCAGTCTCCAGTTCGCTATAACGAAGTTACATATCGTATGCACAAACTGCGAAACGCGTCGTATAAATCAGTCGATAGATAAAATTTTCCCGATAATCGAATCGGAGCCGATCGCGAATTCGTTCGTGAATTCAACGTTAATGGCGAGAGGGAATTTGGTAGCGGGCATCGATCGCGGTCTGAGCGTGCCAGTGCGAGCGAGCGAGAGAGAAAGCTCGTCACGAACAAGAAAAAAAAGAAATGCGCCGGGCGAACGGCAGAAACGGCCAGCCCGTATCGCCGCGGTCCGGTTAATCAGCGTAATAAAGCGACGGTATATGCGTACGTACGCTATCAACCTCCAGTGCGTCAATATAACGTTCTGGTTGATCGGGGCCGAGTGATTAATTCACGCCGAAACAGAGACGAGTACGTAATTGATTATGACGTTGAGCAATGTTCCCCGATTCGATTTTGCACCGTGAAAATTTCATTATGATCCTCGAGCTCTCTCGTTACGAATTGCAATGAGACGCGATAGCCAGATATATCCTACCGATCTGCAATATCGTTTTCATAATTATTCCTTCGAAATTGTGCCACGAAACGCCAAGTCCTGAAAAATTTACCGTTCTTAAAATGGAAACAATTTTCGACAAGCTGAAAATCATTTGCGGTAACATAAGTACAGCCAAAATTTTACTTCGAGACTTCTCAGCGTTATCGATATTACTCTCGGTATTTGGTTATATAATGCGAGTCAATGACGAGGAAAATGGGGACTACTCGAATGACGTCACAGGTCACACCGGGTTATGTACATTACGAGATTTAGTCTCTTCGCAAGATTAATTGTAGGTAACACTTGAGCAAAAAAAAATCCTTCTTGTAACCATCCAAGACAATTTGTATATTTCCACTAGTAACGATCGTTGTCTCGTCGCTGACGTTAATCGATGACCGCGCGGAAAGCATCCCCTTCCCCTACACCCTCGCTCGCTACGGCTCAACACGGCCTCGATTATCTTTCGCGCAGTTGCAAATGCGACGCGTACACCAATCGGTTATCCCAGCTGAGAGAAAAATGCCACAAATCGTTTAATGGCAATGCGAATAGGACATTTTTTCCCTTCCCACGAAATCGTTCGATTTGTTTCGCAAACAACTCACGCGATAATTTATAGTGGAATTACAGCCACTGAGGCGGAAAGAAAAAAGTAAACGTAAGAGAAATTCTTCGTTTATTTTGTTGTTTAATTTCGTTTGATAAAACGAAATTCGCTCTCTACCTCTTCGTCCGATTGGTGACATTTGTTTTCTTCGCTAAGAATTTGTCATATTTGGGATAAGTTATGTTCCCTTTTCTTCTTTACTTTTCTAATCTCGGTTGAAGTTTATTTTTCATCTCCTATGGTGAGTCTTCCATATGATAAATATACTTTTTCAAAGGCCAGATTTGCTTCGTTGAACAAGATGTTTCATCCATGTTGATCTAAAGAAACTCGCTATTAAACGATTTCTGTGTATACATATCTAACTCTATGTAATTCACTGAATGATTCGCGACTCTCCAGTTCTACTTCTAACTTTCTATAATTTTCTTCGAGTAATCTATTAGCTCATCCTCGCTCTTCCTCTAATCCTCCCCGCCATAGAATACCAAATTATTCTTTCCAGTATGCTCGCGTTTCTCGGGTCTCGTGAGCGGTTGTTATATATACGCAATCGCGATATCGCAACCTCGCGAGAACGGCGAGCGCGATTAATAATAATCGCGTGTGGGCGTGACCGGTGAGTACCTCTCTCGTTCCGAACGACGTAGGCGTTTATGACTCTTTACCGAATGCATGAAAAAATAATAACGGAGTGCGAGAAGGGGAGAAAAAATTGGCCAGTTAAGCCAATTAACTCTCGCAATTCCTGGCAACGCTCGGCGCCTGGATTTACATTCGCGAGCCTCCGCGTCGATTATTCGTGATTATTCGATTTCGGCCGATCGATAATTTCCGATAATCGTGGGAGCGATGCAAAGCAATATTTATAAATAAGGAGAGGTCGACACGAATTCTCACTTTGCTCGGTGGAGCAGAAAGTCGAATGAAGAATCGCAAGGAAGATCTCGATTCTCGTCAAGGGAAAAACGAGAAGAAGGTTTGCGGATTCGCCGTGTTCTCGATGCACTAACATGGGGCAAAAAAAGTAGAACTACCGGAGTTCGAAACGGCAAGGAACGCGGAAAAGGAGACCAGGAGGATGTAATAAGTGTCACGTGCTAATATTCCGGGCCACGCGAGGATTCTGCATGCGCCAGTAAAAAGCATCGCATTCCGCTCGTTCTATGAAAAACACGCCCGTGATGTAGTCGCGCGTGGCATATCGATGGATAAATGTTGTCATAATTATATGAAGTCATCGACTCTTGTTTTGCCGTAACAATACTTGATAATATCGATTAGCGATATCGCTATAACGATAACATCGAAATACTTTATACTATAAGCTGATACGAATAAAACGAATCGGTATCAGTAGTATTAGATTATCTTTTTTGTTATAAATAATTAAAAGATATTTACATTATTTAAAAAGAATCGAGCCTAAGCGAATATACATATTTAATTAGATACGAAGAGAACCTCTAGCTTAGTTGAATACTTCGTAACGTAACGAAGGAAATAAATTACAAATTTTGAGGTGTACAGTTCCGGATTATACTCCATACTATCGGACGGGCAACAAACTAGACTGTGATACCCAATTTTCATTTATCGTCGAAATCGCTCGATCGTTCGTCTCGAATATATGGCTTCATCCTCTCGCGTATACATATACTTTCGACTTTGGCAATTATTCGCGGCAATAAATTTCCCATCTAATATCACATAAGAGGTGTTTTAGGTGCGCTCACACGCAAAAAGCAATCTATATCTTTCCGTCGCGAACAAACTTCTCTCTCTCTCTCTCTCTCTCTTTCTCTCTCTCTAGTCTTCTATCTGTCTCCAGACTGTCGCCGAGAAAATTACAAGCGAGAAACATTCGCGCCGGGCGAGGAAAGAGATCGTCCGTGGCGTGATGGGAGGTGGAATAGGAAGCGCCAGCGGAGAATGAGAAGACAAGAGAAAGAAGAGGAGGGGAGAGGGGAGAGAGGGGAGTGGATGTACTAGAGAATGCGACGACGTCGCTCCTCATGCGGATACCCCGTAAATCATGACGAAGTACCGTAAAGGACGAAATGAAAGGCACGTGAAATAGCGCGGAGAATATAATGCTCGCAAGTGCGATCCAGCTACCACCGCCGAGCTCCACTTCACCCTTCAACTAACCCCCCTCCGCCCACCCCCGCACGACGCTGCCGTCTTATATTCGAGTCAGCGCACCTAAGTACCGTGCTAGGTACATAAATAAATTTACCATAGAAACACTTTATGCTACCGGTACGTTTATATGGATACATGTGACGTATATGTATACAATTTCGAGTGACATAATGAGACTACCACCACCATGCTTAGTTTTTTCATTCGTCATCGTTCGTCGAAAAGGGAATATATTTTTTTTATTAACAAGTGCTGTTTTTACGTCTTAAAAATAATTTTGGGTTTTCATTAAGCGGGGTGTCAGGTTCAGCTTTATATTAACCGTCTCTCGTTCGTTTTTCATCCGTACAGTCGACGGACGACAGGAAGTCGATCGTCGGAAAATGATTCGGTCGGACGTTTTTTCTCTCTCGATTCTATTTTTTTTCAGGAGAGTAGGGGTTGTTTTATATGTGTATACCCGGATACTAATATAACGGTCGAGATAGGCCTGACGGCTGGAGCGCGTTCTCCGTTGTTCAAAGAGAGAAAAAGCGAGTGGGTAAAAAGAGGGAATAGTCGAGTACGAATAAACAAACTACCCACGGTCCACATTCGGTACGAGTTAACGGCTAGAAGACAATGATGGCGAGTACCTGAAAGCCGCATCGAACAAAAGGCCGGATGTAATTGTTGTGTGATGTATAAAATCGTTACGGAGCAGAGCAGTGCTGTTGATTCTCGAACGTATGATTTCTATACTGCTGTTCGATATTTGATTTCTATTCATTTTTAGAAAACTAATATGCCGATACGATAACGATTATAAAAGTATTAGCCTTTTAAAATGACAAATCAAGCTTCACTTCATGTTTGTTATACCGAGATTTTCAACGAAGTAATCAATTCCTGATTTCTGCAGCAAGCCCCGCAGTGAAATCCGAAAATCAGGCACTCGTTTTAATCACTATGCGGATTCTCATCTTACCGATTTCGAGAAATTTGATTTGTAACGGAGCCATCTATCCCTTCGCGACTATACTTCTCGTCCTTCTCTTGATAATAGCGGATTAGCGTCGGCAAGAGAATTTGAATCCTCCTGCGGGGTTCAGACGAGCCGGAATATTGCATCGAAAATAGAGTTGGCTGCCCGGTACACACGATATATACAATTTTCTCACCCTCTCTCTCTCTCTCTCACTCTCACTTATTTGCGATTGTTTCGAATTTCGTTAGAACCCGAACAATTTCGTAACAAACTGTACGATAACTGTATTTACGTTGTATGCCTGGGTATTTTCTCCGTATAAATATCGACCCGCGAGAAGCGGGTGAGATAGCGAGATAGAAGTGCTAATTTATCGCTAATTTATATTCCTTCTTTTTCTCTCTTTTCAATTTAAACCCTCGAGCGCGGTAATAAAATTAACCAAGCTCCGCTCTGCATACAAAGAGCCTATTTCGTAATTACCGACAGCTGAAGATTCCACTCCTCTTCGCAGACACGACGACGCGATAATTCTCATTAGAAGAGAGAAAGAGAGAGAGAGAGAGAGAGAGAGAGAGAGAGAGAGAGAGAAAAGAGGTGGAAATAGAAGATGAGAAGAGGCAGTTACTGAGTAAAGTACGATAACGTCAAAAAAGAGGGAGCACTAAATTCGGCTTCGTTTATCGCTATGGAGTAACTTTTCTCGCGTTCTTAAAACTATACACATTACTTCGAAATGTTGTTCCCTCAGAAAGTGAACGTGATGAAATTTTACCGTTGAAAATCTTCGAATCAAATAATCAACTACAAATGAACAATTTTTCGATTAACGGTAAATTTATGTTCGGTCTTACTTGCTAAAAAAATGCATACGATCGAACAATTTCTTACTCTCGGTGTATACACGCGTGTGAAAAGCTAGGAAGTGAGTTTATCCAAGTAGAGCTAGCTTGATTGCCATTTTAACCCGTAAGACGAAAACTTTTCGACGAAATCGTCGAGAGAACGGGCACCCCCAATGAAAATCCTCGAGTAATATATTCCAGAGCTTCCAGCCGCACTCTCCTTCCATTCCTTCCGCACTCGTTCTTTATATCAGTTATATAGCCTCTCTATTGCCCCACCGCGTTTCACTCTTGCGCGCGAGCGCAGGATCTCGTTCGGGGTCAACCGACCGACCCACTCTCTTCCGACCGCGTTTATTTTCTTATTACCGCCCACGCTGTGCCGAATATCCTGACCCTTTTCTTTTTCACGCGGTACCGTCGAAACCGGAAGTAGACCATTCACCGTTATTAGCTAACAGTCGATTTTCATCCGAATATTTTAAGCGATATTTTTCGATTCGTTTTACTAAAATCTGAAAACCCCTTGACTCTATTGGATCGAAATGAATCGATATTTTTGTCTTACATTATTTTCTGAAGAATAAATTCAAAGAATATAGACACGATTGACTCCCTCTAATAAATAACCTCACTCAACCTAAATACCAAAAACGTCAAATCGATATCGCGCTCGTTGAGCGTCGATAAGAAAAATGAAGAAAAAAAAGACGAATTAATCGCTCGTCCAGAAGCTATCCTTCTCAGAAACGAATTTCCGATAAGATCCGACCGAAGCGTTTTGTCTCGACGGTTTTTCGATTAAGTCAATTTTATGGAGGGTTTTGTCGCTTGTGAGTGAGAAAAAGAGAGAAAGGAGAAGAGAGCATCGAATTCCGCGAATCGGACCACGGCGGCATGGCGTTTTATATCGTGTAAGCGACTCATATACATGCACGGGAAAGATGTATACTCGCACGGGTAGGACCAAAAATGGACGGGCAAAGGCACGAGCCCTCGCGAGTCGCGGATCGTGAACAGATCGTTGACTCGGTGCGTCGACTCGCTAATAATCCCGCGAAAAGATATAAGAAAGGAGGAGCGTTTCCGCACTAAACGCTTGGCAGTCTCGTCGTAGACTTTTTATTACACGACACGCTATACGTGACGAACATTCTTGATACTATATGTATGCATGCGTGTACTGGGTGTCCAGAAATCAAAACTTCGAATTAAATATTTTCTGTTTTTTGTACGGCCGAGTTTGCTAATATTCAATGTCGTATGTGATTTGTAGTCGAAGTAATATAAAAAGGGCGATTTGAACCTCAAAAATTAAAAAAGATACATTTTTCGTTTGAAGGTGGATTACTAATTTTTTGGGACACCCAGTGTAACATTTTGTAGCCGTTACAGTTGCGCAACGTCGATGTAAACTCGAGCGATTTATCGAAGTCGTCACCTGTCGCGTGTGTAATCATACCACTCGAACAATACGGTACATGAATATTTTCCTCTCGATTTGATAATCGCGCGGCTTTATGATATGAAGTCGAGTGCAATTGTCCCACTTTTTTCCTCGCCGCACGTAGCGAATTTTCCCACGCGAGTCGGGCTGACATAAATAATTGATAAGCGTCCGCTTGATGCAAAAGTACATCGGCGTTATATATATATATAGTATATATATATATAAGTATGTGTGTTTTTTCTGTCTCTCGATATTGTGCGACTCGAATTGGCAATTACCATTCACGAAGTTTCGAATAAAATCGTACGGAGAAAGTCGTAAATACGAGGCGATAAATTAGTGTGTCAATGTTACCACGGCTCTTCGGCGTTGTGTATGGACGGACCGTTTTTTGGTGGCATTACCGCGTTGTACGAAAAACAATTACTCGAAAAAAAGTTGGTTACGTTTTACTCAATTTTAAAATACGTTATTATGCGAATTATATGATTACTTTCAATAAAATAACACATTTCAACAACATACATTCCGAACACACGGAAAAATATTTCTGCCAACTCGAATAACCATCGTTTTGTATTTGAATCGATTCTTTCTTTCTTTCTTTCTCGAAGCTGCTATATCATCGTGAGATAACGTTCCGATATTGAACTTAACGAGACTCGTTATGTCGAAATCGATCAACGTGGGCGTGCGTATAGTTGAAGCGGCACGATTCTCGCGCAGACAGCGATTACGTCGCTGATCGTAGCGCTAAACTCGACCGCCATAATCGGTCATGAGAGATTACGGTGACGGGAAGATAGGTTGGGAGGGAGGGTGTTTAACATAGACGAAAATGGAATGCAATTACCCACTTTGCGAATAATCGCGTAACTAAACCATCCTAACGGATACTCTTACCTAGTCTTTTTTTCAGACAATACCGAATTTCGAGGTAAAAATTTGATTTATCGTCCAAAAATTATACATAAAAATTTGAAAAATACATTTTAAATACTCAAACTCGACTATTTTTAAAAATCGAACAGTTTTGTATGACGACGAAAAATTAAAGATTAAGAAGAGAGAGAAGATGGCGATGAAAGATTAAGCTATTACGAAGATATAATCGTCGATGAGTATGTAATATCCGTCGCGCGATCAATTTATATGCGTGCATATAGAGCCGAACGAGATAACGGATTGTTTGTTTGCACTCGAACACGCGAAAGGTGGAGAAGAGGAAGGGACGGAAGGGGGAAGTAAAAATAGAGAGACGGAAGATAAAACGAGGAGACGACAGGAGCGAGAAGACAAATGAAGTAGGTAAGCGGGGGATAAGAGTGGGCGAATGGAGCTCCATTTAACGCTTCAGGACGTACGTATATCCCCTTCTCTCCCCTCTACACTCCTCTTCTCTATCCCTGATTCGCGTCCGCGAGATACCTATTCTCGATTTTTTATTTTATTCTTTGGAATTTCCTTCTCGGAGGAACTCGCGCAAAGTTACGGACTTCCGCGGAGTGGAGAAAGAGGGTGGTTTTGGGAAGACACTAGAAGAAACTGTCGACCTGTCGGAGACCTGAAACTACCCCCTCACCCTTCTTCCAAAAGGTAAGCGCCACGTACTCATTCGCGAAACATTAATCCGGCTAAAAGCTCCAACGAAAAACCATGAAGAGGGAAGTAGAGAGGGAGAGGGTTTATAAACCGGTCCGCGAGAGCCCATCGTGATTCGGTTTTTACGTGATTAAAACGGTCACGTGACCCCGGAAGCAAGGACGACTATCAGCCAAATGGATTCTCGCTTGAGGTTTTTGAGAATTGAATGATTATACTGTCGAGTCTCGTTATAACGAACTGATTTATTCATTGTAAAGAGTCTCAAAAAGTTTCGTGCCAAATATCTAATACGCAAGTAAAAACGGTTCGATTCCAATGGATTCATGTCTATAATCGAAAACTTGGAAAATTAGAATTTTCGAGGTTGACTGACCTTCTAACTCGACGACCTTGCCAGCCCTCTTGAGCGCCTTGACAGCCTCGTCGTGAGTGGCCTCGCGCAGATCCTCGCCGTTCACTGCCAGTATAGCGTCGCCCACGTAAAGCTGCTCGGTCGCGTCTGCGGCCATTCCTTTGAAAATCTTCGATATCAAAATCGGCATTTTGTTTTCTCGGCCACCCTTAATGGATATGCCCAATCCGTTGTTGTCGCTCTTGACGACTCTGACGACGCGCTTCTGGTTCGCCACGGAGTCCGGTACATCCGGATCGTTCAGACTGTCGACGTTGTTGTTGTTGTTGATGCCGTTGTTGAGGCCGTTGCTGGTGTCGCAGCTCTCGTCGAGCGATATGCTCAGATAGTCGTCCTCGAGGGACACGAAGACGCGATACCACTGACCTCGTACTTGAGTCTCGAGCACACCGGCTCGTCCCGTCGACGCGTTCGACGAGGTGACCGTGGTCGCGGTCGACGAGGAGGAAGACGACGTGGCAGCCGACACCACCGTACCGCTCATTCCCATCACGCCCATCGTCGTGCTCGGTTGACCGCTGCCGCTCAATTCAACCATTTCGATTTCCTCGTAGGCTGCACGCTGCTGTGAATTCACACAAAATTACATTTAAAAACATTCTTACTGTTTTATATTAATATATTGCAGCAGAAAAATACAATCCGGTGATCCAGAAGTTGTTACATCGATTATTGTCAGCAAAATAAAGTTCTTTCTTGATTTTCGGTTAATCAGATCATTTTCGGATTATATTTTCCAATTCGTATAATTTAGTTACTCTGATGCAATATAATTAATGCGATAGTTTCGAACAATAATTATTTCACAATATCATTGGAAATTTCGTTGCGAATAATTAAAATTACATGAGTATTGATGCGCAGTATATCGAATTTGGTCAGTTGAACTAATTGCGGATAGTTGTAGCGTCAGAACGTATAAATTAGTGATTATTGTTATCTATGTAGGCATGTGTAAAATGTGATGAGATATCATGGCTAGCGCATTGTTCGCGAATGTTAATTCGCTCGGTTATCATTCGATACTAACTTCGACTCATGTCTATAATGTCAGTCTCCCACTTTCGAAGAATGGAATTTAAAAAAATTGTACTTAATTGTACTCTATTTGTACTACATTGTACCACAGTTACAAAAAAGTTTCAAAATTAAAAAAAAATATACATATGTATTTAAATTATCTGGCCTGCAATTTCGGTATGGCTCTCGTTGCCTAGAGCTCAATAAAATGCAAGTAATTAAATGAATATGAGATTTTGAAATAATCCACGGAATCCGGGTACTATATGTATAATTTCACTGTCGATATCAAACCTTACGCCTGTCCTTCTGAGGATTTGGAAGAAGTTTCGGTGACGGTGGCGGAGTTATACATACATATAGTACCCGGGTTCTGTAGGGACTTGCGAGAAAGTTTTCTGAAATCGTATATTCTTTTAATTAATTGTATTTTATTGAGTTTTAGATAATGAGAGCCGTTTCAAAACCACAGAATCTACAGTCCAGATGATTAAAACACGATTATGTATATTTCTATAATTTTTTAATTTTTTTTGGTGGGTGTCATATAATATGTTACCAATAGAGTACAATTTAGTGATCAAATAAAATTGTGGATATTGATGAATTTTGTAATTTTCGTATAATTGACGAGGCCGAGTAGAGAAGATTCACCCTTTTACACCAGCTCCGTATGGACTTGTATGTGCATTTGATCAACTCCCGGTACCACGCACTATATCCTACATCCGTCAATCCATTTTGGGTTCCCGGACGACGAGCACAATGCCTTTATTGTTCATCGCGTAAAATGTCGTACGAAAACTCTCCAGGACACACCGGGCTCGGATAATCGTGCGAAAATCGCGCGAACGCTTCTCTCTCTCTCTCTCTCTCTCTCTCTCTCTCTTTCGATTTTTTACATTTTACTTTTTATATATTTTTTGTTCTCTCTGATACGCCGTAACAATGTCCGCACACGAGCGCGATGGCTTTTTGCCCCCTGGGCGATGAGCGAAGATTCGCGGCGTCCTTTTACGTTCGTTTTTCACGAACCTGCCTCATAGAGAAAATCGTATCAAAAGGGAACAACGGAGAAAAATTTATTCTCGCGGCGATTTTATGAAAATTCAATTTTACTTCACTCTTCCGATTTCATTCCTATTCTGACGTAATTTGACCTCTCACAAAAGATTTTCACGAAGAAATTAGAACGAATAAAACGAAACATAAGCCTGTATTCACAAAATCGAATCAGGCCAGGAAATTCCACCACTGAAGGCTTGAATGGTGCAGGTGTTAGTAACGGAGAAAATGTGCGTCCGATGAGCTGGTATAAATCCTTGATGTAATGCGAAATGCGAGCTCGTAAAGGCGATCAAGCGAACCGCACGTCACGCGAATCTTG
Source organism: Goniozus legneri (assembly GCA_003055095.1). NCBI lineage: Eukaryota > Metazoa > Arthropoda > Insecta > Hymenoptera > Bethylidae > Goniozus > Goniozus legneri. The sequence continues at coordinate 62,256 of NCVS01000649.1, forward strand.
GAACGCACGGAGGAAGCGAGCCATTCTCCTGTCGTCGTGATAAAGTCAACTACACACTATTCACGATTCGTACCGAAACTCGAATTTAAGTCGATCGAATTTCATACGGATTTGAATTTTATATTTTTTTTTTTATTTGCTACTAAATAACCTCACCAATAAATTTTATTGTACTACTAAATTGTAATTGTATATTGTGTTTTGTCTATACATCGAGCAACAAAATAATTGTAATTTTATAATTCGAGCTTACATGCTCATCATAGATAGTTCAATCGTTACACGAAGTATGCAAACGCGAGTAAAAGTTGGTCGATGCGATAGGTGAAAATTATGGCAAAACCCGAGACTCGAGACAACGAAATAATTCACCTTGCGATGCAATATTAATGAAATGAAAACGTAACACAATAATCGCCTCGTGCAAGAATAATTAACCGTGGAAATACTAGTTGATATTAAACGCAAAGAAAAATGCAATTCGAGACCAATTTTCTGGTAATGCACAAACCATTCTTAGAACTCATTTTTACTGAAGCCACTGATAATAAACGAGACTACAAAAAAATGAACATTACGTTACCGCTGGTTTTCTCTTACGAGAGTAGGATGAAAAAATTAATCACACGTGGTATAAAATTTTTATGTCAAAATTATCGCGTAGACAAAAAAAAGTGCAGCTTGCATTTTAATGCGCAAATGCGAATTTTTGCGGAAACGTCGAGTTGCGAATTTACGAGCGAGCGAGAGCGAGAGAGAAAGAGAGAGAAAGTAGCGGCGGTATCACGCGACGCGTGAAGCTAGCCGTGAAATTGTCCGCAAACGAATCGACGTCGCGTTCGACTGTTTCTCGGTTGCGTAGGTTGTTTAGCGATGCGCCGTCACTGCCACCGCTGTAAATCGGCCAAAAGCTAGACGTCCATAACGATCGCGAAATTGAATAACGACTTTAATCAAGGTTTCCCGAAAATTGAAAATTTTACGCAACAAAAGCGTACTCTGAACGATGTAAACGTAAAAAAAATAAAAGAGTATCAACGAGAGGCGTGAGAGGGAATGAGAGCGACAGAAAGAGGCAGAATTCAACGACTCGACGTGCATGCGAATTGGTAAAAAAAAATAAAAAACATCAGCGCGAAATATTTAGTTGGGCGAGCGAACGCATCTCATCGTCAGAGATGTCGTAATTAAATTAGAGCAGTGACGAGCTCGTAATATCGAGTTTTCGCAATGACCTGTACGCGCTTCGTCGCTCAACAACGCTTTTGTCTGTGTCGATCGATAAAACTTCATCGCCAATTTCTCTCTCTCTCTCTCTCTCTCTCTCTCTCTCTCTTTCTAACTCTACGAGTTTAAAATCTCTCCAAAATTTTCATCGCAGTTAAAAAATATTTCGAAATTCTTCTCGCGGTGTAATTAAATCATCCAGTGTAGCGTACATGCTCCAATTTTTTAATAACGCACGTTTGAAATTTTCATTCAGAGGAAACTAATTTTTTCTTTATTGTCATTTGAAGATCTTTATTGCTATTATTATTAAATCACGTTTCGGTTCGTGTCATATGATACTGAGAATGCTAATAACCTGGTAGCTAATACGACTTTAAACGAAGATATTAAAAAAAAATTATTCATTAGCGAAAACTCATTTCGTTGTCATCTTTGAATTGAAGATTCACGATACAAAAACCGAGTTAGAAGTACGCGCGTCACGAGACAAAAGGAGATACAGGCAGCTCGTTAGCGCGCCCAGATAGTTGCATTTATCGCTTTCCTACGATATATTCAGTCGGCGTTGGCCGGGCGTGACTCATGACTCGCGTACACAAACGGCGCGTGTACAAAAGCCCCATAAGCGCGCGCGAGTTAAACCTCTCGAACAACACACACGATGCGTGCTCGGCAAACGATATTCCGAAGGCGCGCGAGTTTCGGTGAACCGCCCCGCTTGAAATACGAGTGACGGATAACGCATCATCGAGCTGCCGCACCACTCTACGCGTCAAACCAGTTTTCGATGACGAACGGTTTCCATTGTGCAATAATGATTTTTCAAATTGCAAATGCAAAGATCAGATTAATCTTATACAGATAATACAAATCTTGAAAAAATTTTTAAATTGTTTAGTTTGTTGATTTCTAAACAATTTTTCGTTACGACATTTGCTAGAATCATAGTTTACTATAATAAGACTCCACCGTACCGTGTTATCGATTGCGCCGTGCTGGGTGCTCCCATTCTCGCGATTTCGTAACGTCACCTTTAATTTCCCGACCGGAGTCGAAAACCGTTCAAAGGAGTTTTGTTCCGTAATCAGAGGCTCGCCAAACGACATTGAGCGTCGACGATAACGCTAACGATCGACGAGAGACCGCTCTTAATGAAAACATCGATCGAGAGCGAGCGTTACTCCACTAGACGGGGCTTTAAAGGTTATAATTAAAGTGTTTGTCGCTGGAAATTAGTGCCGATCCACGATATTCCTTCTGTGTCACGAGCACGCCGCGCCGAGCTTTAGGAAAACGCTCAACCTACCACTCGGACAATTTTCTCCCCGAAAAATCAGAACAATGAGCGTAACTTTCGGCGCAGTTTCGAAGGCCGTTTATTTCGCTAAAAGGATTTTTGGCTCGTTTCCACTGTTCGAGGAATCTTGTCGCAATATGGCAACTTCTCGCTACATAGTCATACGCAACATCGACTACTTTTTTGCAGTAAGATAAAATCACGAAATCTCTTATATGTAGAACATATTTGAATCGAAACAGCAATTATTTTTAAAAAATTGTCGAAAATAAAATTTTTACCGTGTTCTGAAACTTTTCTATATTTCGTAATAACTATTTTTTGGTGAAAAATACAGACGAATTTTGGCATTTGCCGGAAACGGAATTTGACTACTCGAAAATCGACAGAAAACTCAATTTCATCGATCCCTTTTATTAAAAACTGTGAAAGGAGATTGCATTTTCGGGCGTATGGTGAGCTCCTTGACAAGAACCAATAACCTCGTCTCGCGCCGGTTGTTTATGGCTCGATCGAGAGAAAGCGATGGACGGCGTGAATGAGCGACCGTGAAGCACATGTGTGCTCGCGACAGTATGGGATTTGCCGTGGTGGGGGTAAATCAGGCTGTGAAGAGAGAAAGAGAGGAAAAAGGGAACCCCCGTTGGCCAAGGAAAAGGTGAAACCAACAAGATGACGAAAGAATGCTCGCATGGTGGGGGATGTAAAGAAAAAAAATGGAACGCGCCATTGAAAAGCACGAGGGGCCCTGTTGGATAAAACTATTTCGTTTTCGTCTCTGGAACCCATAACAAAGCACGCTAGAATTCTCCTGGAGTAATTCATATTTCATTGGCTGGAATGTCAGAAACGCGATACAGCGTATGTGTGCATGTGCGCGCGAGAGCGAGAGAGAGAGAGAGAGAGAGAGGGAGATAAACGAAAAATTGCACCTCAACTAGATTCGATATTCCGAATAGTTGATACAATCTCTGAATGTTGCATATTGATAAGCTACATTTTGGAGATATTTTCGCAACTGTGTTGTCCTGAATTGACCATTTTTCGTTTTTATACATATTCATAGTTACTAATCATTTATTGTTTCTGCAATATATTATCGACTTATACAAAACAGAAGTATTGCCGCAACACCGATACTATTTATTACATAAATATGCTTTTAACGGAAAACCTTTATTCAAAAATTTTCTGTTCAATGCATTAGCGATTCTCACAAACAGCTGACTGACAATATTGCGACAATATTCCAAATTACTCTCGCTGAGTAGAAACGAAGAAAAAAAACTTTTACTCGATATTCGTGACCCAACCTCGTTTCTACGTTACTTCCGCGTTAAAATAGCGTTTTCTTTCATTTCTTCCATTCCGCGGAACGGTAATTTACGTGAATGGTCTTCGCACTCGGAATATTACAAATAAGAGTAGAAAATAGGCGTGTCCCAAGATCGGTCTATCGAATGGCTGGAAACACATTGCTGGTCAAATTTTTTTCATTTTTATCACGCATAATAACAAAAGTAAAAGTTTGAAAGAAAATTTTTCGTAACAGTAATATTTTCATTCTCATTTTTAAAAATGACAAGACTTAATTTCCGTTAAAGAAACGGTAGAGGATCTCTTTAGGAGTACACTGCCGATTCAGTTCGGTGTTCTTTACATAGCTCTCTCCATTCCGAAACCCCAACTTGCCCAACCCACGTACTGCGCGCGACGAATCACGATCTCGCGATACAGGTCGTCTGTTTACGCGTCTCGTATCGCGCTCGTTAATTAGTGGCCCTATTTGCTTTTCACTGGCTATACCCGCGAGATCGCGAGTTCAAACTCACCCCGTACCCCCCTTCAACCACTGGTCATCTCTCGCGAGTTTGATTGATCGACGATGACGCAACGCGTGCGAATTCGTAGACAAGCCTCGGCACCGAGCGCGTGCCCATGAATATTCAAAACGTTCGAGATGAAGAGAGCGAGAGAGAGAGAGAGAGAGAGAATGGAGAAAAAGAAACTCAAATGCCAATCGCGAGAAATCTCTCGGCCCGTCAAAGTCGTTTTCACTGCGAACGTAAATAGCCAGGGGGCGAACTCTTGTATGAAATGAAGGCAAGGTGAAATAAGAAACAAAAGTGAAAAACGGTGTACAAAAGTATTATCACTATGTTGTACCTCTCTTTGCAATATAAAAACTGTATTTCGCGATCGTCAGCTCACGAATTTACAAGTGAAGCACAAATTCTTTTAAATAAAAAAATATATATTATTGTAAATGTTTGCAATGATTTTTCTAACACAACATCGTGACAAAACTCTGTACAATTTAAAAAATGAAAACGAAAAGAAAACAGTGCCGACCTACCTCAAGAATCTTCAGAAATCAAGTGCGTGCAACCAAAGGGCAATAAACGTAAAAACTGTTTTTCTCCGAAATGTTTTTTCCTGATCGTTCTAGTTAGTTTTGTGTGTATTGTCGAGTCTCACTGACGGCGCGATTTTACCGTTTTGCGCGCGTGCACGGGCATATGAGCTCTGCTCTGCGTCGGCGATCGGTCCTGGTTACTCGTTCCGTTACCGATGAGGGTGCGAACAATCCTGGCGGCGATACCGTCAGATTTCTCCGTCCCGTTCTTCAGCACGACGAACGGGCTAACAACGCGCTCCGCGATTCGCGTACCAGCCAGTGACATAACCGCCGGTTGTCTCGCCAATCAACAGCCACGACATGTTTTCCCATGCAGAGCTCCGAAATCCTCGCACTTTTTCATCCAAATTGAAAAATCACTGTAATCCAAAAACCAAAGCTCACCGAACTGTCATCCGCACTGAGATAATTTTTAACCGTTACAAATCACGAATTACGAATAAACGAGATCGGCCATAATGAATCTAAACGAATCAAGGTGGACACGACGCACAAACACCCGCGAACCGATTTTGTAATACGCACTACCCGGTTTTCGTATTTCGATCGATCCACTTTCTCTCTCGTACGTGTCGTACTTTAAAGAGCCGAAGGGAGCAGAGAAGAGAAACAATTTTCGTCTGAGAACGAAGTTTTTTCACTCAAACGGAGCAAAAATTACGAATACGTATATATACACTGCACACATCCGCACCGAGATTTTCAGAGAACACATTCACTCACGTAAAACACATCGAGCCGAAAAGCGGAGTCTGAATAAGCAAAGGAGAAACAAAAACGAAAAAATTGGGAAGTACTCGCGATCGAAACTCGCGTCACGAAACGCGTTCGTTATCTCCGTACTCTTTTTTCCGATATTTTTATTCCTATTTATTTCGTTCGGAAGAACCGGTTGTCAGGACCGAAAAATTTCTCGCGAATCGAATACCCGTGAGTCGACGATACGCATTAAATTTCCGCCGTGCGTGCCGCAGAGACGACGTTCTACGCTTCACGACCTCACGAAACGTACTGAGCCTTAGTGAGCGGACCTGGTTGCGTCCCGGTAGTCGGTACCCCTACTTCGTGGACCCTCATACTCCGAGTCCGGAGTGTGCGTCCATCGGATGCGTAGTACGCGCCACCTGCCGACACATGCGCCAACCTCGTACCGACGGTAAGAATCTGTTTTATCGCTGGAAAATAAATACCCAAAATAAGTTCATTTTTTTATTCACACTAATATTCGCATAGGTGACTCTAATAATATGAGAATTTTTA
>NCVS01000650.1:18793-36557 GCA_003055095.1 Goniozus legneri
AAAAAAAGAAAAGAAGAGGAGGATAAAGGAAGAGGGTGGACGAAGTGGAGCACGGCCGGTATCGAAACTAACGACATACGATCCAGCTCCCATGAGGATCTACCTCCTTGGCTCAGCTCGGGAACGAGTCATCGCGGTAACCCGGTGCGATTCTCGGTAGCATCTCGCGAGGAGGAACGTGCCTCGAGAGACAACTAACTGCTGTGCCGTCAGAACCGGCTGTACCTTCCTCGATAACGCGCTTTGTGCCAACCTCTCTTCTGCCTCTTTTCATCTCGCCAGACTATGAGGCTGCCTGGAACATCCCGGCTGTCATAAAAAGATGATACCGATGCACGTGCAGATATAGCACTTGGACTTAGCTTTCTTATTTTGAATTTCGGATATCGATCTTGAAGGGTCTTTAACGAAGATATTTAAATACAGATGATTTATCATAGCCTCGTAATCTTGGGGTATCATTATAGATACAAATATAGATAGGAGGTGGTATTACAATCGAGTAGTGTTGTGTCGATAAAATCATAGATTGGTCAGTTTCGCATGGTGAGAGAGAGAAAGAGTTTGACCCTCTTAGTTTCACTTCCTGCTTTTCGTTTCGAATCCTCTGTGTTGTTGCTAGTGAATGACGAGGTACCTGTTGAGTATACCCGATGGTATATACAGCACAATTTAGCACAATTATCATCCATTTACCGGCCATCAAGCAGTTAGCACAATTACGGTTATCATAGGCTAGTTTCGTCAGGACTGGTCTTCCCCCTCTCCTCTACCTCTTTAGCTCTTCGAGAGTTGACAGGGCAAGCGCGAAACGCGTAGTGTGTTGAACGTCAAACGATTAGCGGATCCACCTGTCATCGTAGATCGGCCGCTCCCAGTTTAGCTGCTATTATCATCGCTACGGGGCACCCTAATGTTCCGTATCCGTTCCTAAAGACCGAACGTTTTGCAACTTATACTTTTGAATCGACCCTTGCGGAATATGCCAACAGTTTCAACAGAATTCTTTTTTTTTTTTGGAAATTAAATTACTATTTCATTTATATGTAATTATTTTTAAGAGAACTTATTTGAATATATTTTCAAATATTTTGAAGAAATGTTTCTAAATTTATCAAGGGTTGGGTTGCGTACTTGAAATTTTCTGCAAGTAATTTAGTATTATTTCCATCCATTAAACGACAATTTTCGATGAACAGTCCCGTCACGTTCTTTATACGTCTCACCGCGGACTGGCAGAATGCGGTCCGCTCGGGGGTTGAGTATGAGATGCCAGTTCGCGGTACACGAGCAACAGTTTATCAACGTGTCGGGAATGTAGCGGAGGGGGGTTACGTACGCGTCAGAATGGTAGTTCGAGTGTGCGACTTTCATGATACCGAGGACGCCGGCAATTTCGACAGGATCGCCTCAATGAGGATATTCGTCTGTTGGCTGACCGGCAGCGGCTTATTTTTAACTCGATTTTTACTCGAGGGAAAGATATTCTAGCGACGGAATGGTTTTTCGCGCTACGAAACGAGAAGATCGTTCTTGCTACCAGCCACTTCTTCATCCTCTTCTTACATATTCCTCCCTGCTCGTTGGGTCCGGATCAATGAATGCTGATCCGCTGATGCCAGGGTTTGACGAGACCTGATGGATGCGACTGGAATCCTCTATCTTCCTCTCTTTCCTCTCGACGAAATCGTGGTTTAAATCGGGTACTCCTGGATATTCCAGACAAGAGGGAGAAAGAGAGAGTTTCGTTACAAACGATCTCGCCGCCCTATTGTATCGAACCTAACCGTTCCGATATAGCTGGGAATACCGCTGTCTTTTCTTATTCTTCTTTTGCGAAAGAGGGATGCACGGGATTCCACAGTTCAAGACTGGTTCAATGGCGCGATACATCGAACGAGCTGGCGACTCTCGGAAGCTCATAAATGCGAGTCTGTGAGTTTGTATCTAAACGATCTAGTTAAAGACGTCGTATCTAATTATCGCTTTTTAATTATAACTGGGAATCTTTATTGAAAGGAAATTTTCCTTGAAACGATGTTGAAAGTTGATCGAGAAATTTTCGTCCATTAAGGATGCTTTTGACGTACAATTAGGTGGAAGAAAATTCATAAAAATATAAAACCGATCGATATTTTCATGCTGGGTAAAATATGTGAGATCGTTTCACATTGGGAATTTAAACGAGTACAAATAGTTGTGAACTTTTAAACGAAATAGTTCCCAAACGGTACGACAAGTTGAAATAAAATTTGATTGACTACTACATTACGCCTTAAAAAATATCTCGTCAAATTTTTTACAACTTCTGCACGTTTTTAATTACCCTCGGTATACCCCCAACTCGAGAATAATTCCATTTCAAAGGACTCGATTGACATTTTATTCGAGTGACAATCGAAAAAACTGCTCGATGTTCGACGAATTCTATTTTCGGTGTCTTAATTTTCGTCGACGGCGACGGAATGAGGAATGGGGCCAATTAAGCGGTATATCATTAGTAGCGGTGCCTGCCACGACAAAGTCCGATATTCGACGAAGTAAATCACGCTCGGCTCCTCGTCTTGACGTCTGACGAAGGCAGGACCCGTGTCCGGTAGCCGACGTATATCAATTCCGAAATTGTTGCAAATCGACGGCTAAATTAGAAGAGAAAAATGATTAAACAGGATGTCGATAAATTTCACGTTCTACTTTCGAAATCGAAAAAAAAATGTCCTAGTGATTTATTTCACCGGTGACAAAGTGCACCGATGGGACACGCAACCCCATCGTGAGATTAGTGAAACTTCCAACCGGCTGTTACAAGACTCTCTTATAGAAATCTTAGAAAGAATGAGCTGCTGAAAGCGGCTCGTTACATCGGCCAGACCTGTCGGAATTAAAAGTAAATCAGAGACAAGTGGAGGTAAAAAAAAAAAAAAAATACATCATCCACTAAAACCTCTTCCAAGACTTAATAGCTCGTAATTCAACATCTCCAGTCTCATTTTCTCCGGTAAAATTTTTATTTTTGCGGATCGAACGCAAAATGACGAATACCGGTGAAATTCCAGCGCGCACTTCAGCCATAAAGCTTTAGTGTCAGATATCAAGTACCGATCTCGTCATGGAACGCGCGATGCCGAAGAAACCGAACAGGTGGAGGTTAACCAGCCGGCCGTTACGCGATGTCTCTCGCGCTCGCTCGCGAGTTTCTCGGAATCCGTCGAGAGAAGTAGACCCGATGACGAGGAGAACGTAGGCCTGTGCAGCATAAGCGACGGCGAGGCCGATATATACGCATCGAACGATACGAACGAAAGAAGAAGAATGAAGTAGGAGGAAGAGGACGATCTTGCACGTTTCCACGTCGCGTTATTATCGCTGATCACGTAGCTACTTAGAAGCGGCTTTTCTCTCGCATGGCTTTTATACCCATGCCATCCTCCTGGTTAGGTTTTACTTCTCTAGTTCTTTTTCTCTCTCTCTCTCTCTCTCTCACTACCTCTCTCTTTCTCTCTCTCGCACTGGCACCTTCGAGTATTTGTGCCTCGGAGCAGACGAGCGGTCCCGGATCGACCAGACAGCGCTGCGCCTCCTCGCTAGTTCCGGAAAGCCGTAGAGCGAGATAGAGCGAGAGAAGGATGCATTATCCCCACCGCCGAGTTAGCGTGTGTGTCTGTGCACGTAAGTGTGAAGCAACGGGGTGACTAGACGGTGGGAATCGTTCCGGAGGAGAGCGCCGTCCTATCGGCCCGGTCTTGTTTTGACGCCGCACCTCCCAGCCGGAGAGAGAGAGGGTGCATCGACCTCAAAGGTCGTCGCGCCATCCGGTTCGAATCACGTGACTCCATCCTGGCCAATTTACAATTAGACTCGCTCGGAAATCCAGTCGAAATTTTCGCACTTTTTCTACCAGGGAGTTTCGAAAGACACTTTGTGAATTTTTCAATTGTCATTTTTAATTCTTTTTCCAAAAAATTGTTCGAAAAATTAAATATACTCGACAGACTAGATCGAAGAGAAAAAAGCAGGAAAGAGAAAAAAGAGGATAACAAGTGAGCGCTGGGTGACTTATATAAAATTAATTAGAAGTTCGGTACTTGGAGCTTTGAACTGACAACGCTACAATAGTTTCACCTGAATTCGAACGTCCAATAAGAGATACCTCCCGGACTGCCGACAATGACTGGAACATCCTCCATCTGTATAAATACGTAACAGTAGGATATTCAAGGGACCCCCAGTGTCGGCAAAAGAGCCCGGCAGTCAAACTGTAGTCGTTACGCGTGTTTCCTTGAGCTTTCTATATAAAACCCAATCCGACTTGTCCGGTTGACATTCGGCCATTTCCACCGGTGGCTCTACTGCTAGGCACAATAACTATCAAGTAGCGCTTATTGTCCTTCCTTCATGAACGCCCAGCGCGCTTTAAAGTAGATACGTTCGCCATTGTTGGGTAGGATCGCACGCGCGCTCACGTGTCCTTCTCTCACTCGCCGCGTGTACGCCTCGAGATCTATCGTTGGAATTCGCGTATGTAGATTAACTCTACCAGCCTCTCCTCATCCCTACCATCATTGGGGAGCCTATTGTTCTCGACGAAGGAGGCGGAAGAAAGGACACACTCGCGAACGTGGTCCTGAAAGCACCTCGGCGCGGGTAGCCGCCCACTCGTTAGAAGCGAATATAACTACTGTGCGCTGCTTCTGGGAAAACAGGAAAGAGAGCACGGAGGAACAAAGGGGTCTTTTGGCGAAATTGCCTTTTCGATTCGTCCGATGACTTTGTAGATTCTAACCCTTAGAGGACGGGAAATTTTCCTCGGTAATCGACCCCTTTTTTTTATGCAAAATTATGTCATAAATATATCAGATATGACCAAACGAATCGCCAATGTCTTGGGTGGTCGAAATATCGACCACCTCCGTCCGCAACGGAATGGGCGTAGTATTGAAAAATTTTTTTGTTTTATTTCTTCCTGAAAGGTAGTATACCTATGTTTTTTGACGTGCTGAACCCGAAAATAATACTAAAAGAATTCCCTGAGGTGTCCTTGACATGCATCTTTGTAGTTTGAATTCCATTTCTCTCTCTACTGCATCGTAGTATTTGTGAAAGTATTTCTGATTAATTCTTTTTTTTTTATATTTTATATATATATTATATATACCTACCACCCCCGTCCTCTAATGGCTAATATCGACATTTTTCTTGTCATTCAACAAGTTTCGGTGGACTTTGTACGCCTTGAATTTAATAAATTCAGAAGCTCTGAGTCCAGTATCGCAAAAAGAGTAGAATGAAGTTTAAATATCAGACAGAATTCCGTGCCCTCGTGGAATTCGGTAGGAATTACTCGGCTAATGATCTAAAATCTGCGGAACCTAGCGAGACACGCTCTGGGCGCCGTCAAACCGTCACGAGACGTCCAGAAGCTCGGCGTGGTGGTGGCGTAGAACGATTCGAGCCTCGTGCGCGATGAAAACCTGAGGAGTTAATAGACCCTGAGTCTCGTGGAATGAAGCCGGTGGCTTGTGAACGGAGAGATTCAGGAGGAGCTGGGCAACGTGAAGGAACTCCTCGGTGGTTCCTTCACGTAGCTATCTCTCTCTCTCTCTCTCTCTCTCTCTCTCTCTCTCTCTCTCTCTCTCTCTCTCTCTTGCTTGGTCTTTCGATTCTGGGTGTATGTGCGTGTCTCGGGATCGTAATAAAAAAATTGACGACATTGCCACCGCGCCGGCGACACGAACGGCTCCCCGCCGACCAATGGCTATTGATCAGCGGTTCTTCTTTCTCTCTCTGCCTCTCGCTTGCTCCGAAACGGTCCTGGAAAGTAAGAACCTTGGGCCGGTCTCGAGGAGCGGCGTTTCAGTGGGTACTGCGGGATAATTTTCGTCTGAAAATCCCGAACGATACATAACGGTGGATTGTTTGTTTTTTTTTCTCCTCCTGGTGGTCTTGGGGACGAATTTTTTACGCGGTAGAAGAGAGAGAGAGAGAGAGAGAGAGAGACAGCGAGAGTAAGCTCTCGAACGATAGCGGCTCGTTTCCGTGAATTTTCCGAACGGAGGATAATTCTTGCGGACTTCTGGACGTTAATTATTCACCCTCGGTGTATAAGCGAGAGCTCTCATTGATCGTTTCCACAAAGAAAAGCTTCAGCTGGGATGGAAACAAAGATCAAAGCGAGTCGTTCATCTGCATTCCGCGGTATACACCGGCTCGATTCTGGTCAGAGAGTCGGCTTTACAGGTGTCTCTAATTGGTTATTTATAAACGATCCTTAACCCGAGAGAGACTCGCTGATTTACTGCGTCTCAGCGATATGCAACAACTCCGGCTCGAGCCAATTACAATCGCCCGATGGCACGTAATCTTAGTCATCGGTCAGCTGGGTAGTGTATATGTGCGTGTGCATATCGGTGGGATCCACTCGCGATGGAAAAAGAGAGACGAGAAAATGTCGTAACCTCGATGCCAAGGTCCGAGTTCTGCGAGTCGCTATAGAGCCAGTTGAATTATTTTGAAAGATTTTATCGATGAAAAATCAGATCTAACGATGGCCTTAAATGAGACCCGTAATAAGGCGAGTGTAACGTAAAAATTGACGTATGGTGAAAAAAAAATCTACAATGAGCTTTTTTTCTCACTGCACTGAAAAAAAAGTATTTTTCTACCCAGAATACAGAATATTTTTTATCCGAGTATTCTTGTTCGCAGTACACTTTTACTTAAATATTTTAGATTCAAAAATATTGGTATTTTACCCTTCAAAATACCAAGATTCTGAGCGGGACTAAAACTAAACTGTTTGTAGCATCCACTGTATTTTAATGCAAATTTTATCTCTACTATTTATAACATAAATAATGGATAATAAATAAAATTAATATATGAATCAGAAATGGAATTAAATAAAAAATATATTATATAACTTGTTGTTATTTCAAATTCATGGTTCGTTTCAATCCGTGTTGACCAAGCGAGGTTAAGTTGGCCATATTGATTTTAGTATTTTAATAACAACAATGTCAACCAAATTTTTTAAAAATCAATAAACTTATTCTTATGGATAGTATATTTTGGTATTGTTAAAATAAGAATACCTTTATTTTTACCACAAGGAGAAATATCCTAGGTAGAAAAATACTTTTTTTTCAGTGTGCTATCACAGAGCATAAAATTTACAACTCGAGACGCGATTTTTCTTACTCTAATTTTGGAGGCCGGAACGACCCCTAATCGAGGGACAATAACAGGACTGGTCGACAACGCGAGCGATAATTTAGCCGGGCATCAAATTCAGGAAGTGATAAATCTCTACCCGCGATCAACCGAAATCGCGTTCTCACGTTTAAAGCCGATCGTTAAATACGAAGGAGGCGATTTCGTATGGGCCATTGTCGATGCGTTATCGCCGGTGAGATAACTCGAGAAAACGACTCCTCGAACTAGTTACCCGTTATACGCCGACTTTCGCGGATTAGCTTAATCGAAAATCGTCGGTGAGAAATAGTTTACACGCGCGCTGGGTGCGTATGATTTACGGCGACTTTTCCACAGGTGAGTTTATATTTCAATCGGGCGGATTTACGAGCGAGAGTGTCATTCATTTCTAATGAACTTAACGAGCGCGCGAGGTTTTATCGATACCGGAAATAGCTAACCTAGTTAAAAACAAGGGTACCCCGCTCGAAAAACGCATCGATGTTTTTTCGACTAGTTGAAAATAATTTTGAGAGATCGCAATCTGTGGGAAATGCCCTCGAGTTTTGCTTTCACCGGAGTGTTATATCGATCTCCGAGCGATTCGCGTACGATCGGGCATTTACAATGTAACCGATCGAGAATATACGCCTTTACGAGCTATCAATTACATCGCGAAACGACGACGCGCGGCGAGAGAGTGAAAAAGGGGGATGGAGATCAATCTCGCGGAGGGAATGCGGGTACGGCAGCTTCTTTCGTACCGCTGCTGGGTTTAATTGTTTTCGTTACGTACGATATAACCAGCCTCCGACCGGAATTCGCCAATCGCGTAGAAAAAAATCCCGAGTTTCAAAGTCGAAACGGCGAAATGTGGCATCGCTCGGATTCCATTGGCGATACTGCGATCGACTTCGCGATTACTATCGATAAGTTTAAATCGACGGAATAAATTTTCTCATTCTTTATTCACATATCTCCGCGTACGAGCCGTTCTCTGTGTGTTAATTTAAAGCAGTAGTCTCTGTCTTTCGAGTTATTTAAAATCTCTTTCTTGCTTATTACTCCGGACACGATAGGAGTATTATCAGCGATTACAGCTTTTTGCCCGTTCAAATACGGCGCTCAATTTTTCCATTTCCCTCTCATTTAGTGACAGTTCGAGAAAACGAAAATGGCAAAAACGATTCAGTGTTGAACGATCATCGTGTCATTGCCTCAGCGTTTAACCCATTTCTCGAGAACGCAATAGCGTAATCGCGCTAGTAGACAATTTTTTCGCTCGTTCGCTCGTTCGTGTACCTACTAAGAATAAAAATTTGTCGAAGGTACTTATTATTTGAAAAAATAGAAATCGACATTTTGCATGGTGAAATTAATTATTATTTAAAATAAATATTTATTTTTTAAATTGTTTAAATATTTATTTCGCATTTATTCAAGTAGGTAATATTTTGAGGTGACAAGAGTTCCTTAATCGATCTTGACGCGAGAGCAAAGCCGAGAAGAAGACAGACAGAGCGGCTGGAAGAAGAAAGAGGCTGGAAAAAGTAGACAAAGACGCGACAAGCATCGCGAAACGTTTGTTCGTATCTTGCTAGTCGAGTCGAGTGCAGCGCGTGTTGTTTGCGCGTCGGCACGAGGCACCCGGGGACACATCTGGCCGCGTGGGAAGATCGCGCTCCCATTCCTGTCGACGGGTACCAGCTTTTCTCTATTTATGCGAAATTGTCGGCGCACTGATAAAAAAAAACTTATCTTGATTCAAGAAAAATTTTTTCTTCAAAATTGAATTCTTGATTAAAAATATTCATTTTTCTTGATTCAAGAAAATCAATTCTTTAACTGAGAAATTATAACTCTTGGATGAAGAGCAAAAAATTCTGCATTTAAGAGTTATACTCTTGATTGAAGTATTTTGTAGTTTCTAAACAAGATAAAAAAATGATAATGATAATTTCTTCGGTTGAAGAATTTGATCGTCTCGATCGAAGACAATATACTATCGAATCAATTCGAAATACTTTTGGTCGGAAATGTTGAAACTCTTACTTTAAGAAAATCTAAACCAAGACACGAAATTCTTGACATAAGACTAGTTTTCTTCAAAATAATTTTCTTAGATCAAGATTATTTTTCTTGAATCAAGATAGTTTTTCTTTCAGTGCGCGACGCAAAACTCGATAGATACTCTCGTTACGAAACCCCAATATACCGAAAAAAAAAAGTTGCGTCGAATCAACCAAATGCGGATAAAATTTTAAAATGCAATTTGTATTGATTTTAAGCGATCGGGAGCTCGCAAATTTGTCAACGCTCGTTTCTTCTTTCGCGTGATTCGAAATTCATTGGCGAGAAACGTCCCATGAAATATTTACCAGTTTTACGAGGTGAAATTGGTTTCGATGCATCGAAATTTTCGATGAATATGCATTCGCGATGTATGCGCGCTACGCAGGGGCGAAAAAGCCGTGAGCGGGTACGCGTTTTACTCGTTTCGCGTCCGTGGGCACCCAACTTTTCGGACTCTTCCTCGGCCCAATACGCCGTAAATTCAAGCGAGTAACGAGGCGACTGTCGAAAGTGACTCGAAATAAACGACAAGAGCGCGCCGGATCCTACACACGCGGGCTCTCCCTTCCGACGCGGAACGGTCAGAGGATCGTAAATCAAAAAGCTCGCGCTCCGGTGAGAGCGAGAGGGTGAGAGAGAGAGAGAGAGAGAGAGAGAGAGAGAAAGACGGAACGAAAAAAAAAGAGAAATCTCGACAACACTTGGAGCGCGATGTAGGGGATGAAAAAAGCCGCGGAACGAATAAAAAAAAAGGGTTTCGGCTTACGGCGAAATATAATAAAAAAGAAAAACACAAAAAGATGAAGGCGCCATGTAGAAATTCAAGATGGAGCGAGCAAGATAGACGGAAGCGCGGTAAATGATGGCGTGGCGTAAATTAAACCGACTACACCCCTCTCGGACTTTTTCTCCGCCTCTGAATTTTCATTTTTTCTTCTCACCCGAGCTCGAATGACTTATGCATACGAGGACTCGAAGTCGCTTCGCGGAAGCGATAAATAAGCCACCGGTACCCGACAAATTGTATCGGCGAAACAAAATCGCGATTCCGCACGGTAGAAGTGCGAGAGAGAGAGAGAAGGTGACTCAATTCAATCAGCTCGAGATAAAGCCTTCGCGCCGCCCCCGTTTGACTATAGCGACGAGATAAAGGCGGGATTATTATCGAATGGTAATTAAACGAGTCCCGTCGACTGCTAATAGAGGAACGAGATAAAGCGGAATGAATTCCGATTTATTTGTTTCGTATTCTAATGGTGTGCCGAGATTGCAACAATTGTAGAAAGGGGTGCGGAAATGTTGGCCGAATCGACCAATTTTTCATTCGATAGAATTAAATTTTTGTCATAAAATATACTTCTGTTATCAAAATGCACATTTAGTTTGTTCAACAATTTCTTTTCTCAGAGTATATCGACTTGTGTTTTCGTAACCCGTTCGGAAGTTGTAGCTCCAACTGAATTTATCGGACAAATCAGGAGAGAAAGATTGACTTTATCTCGTTTCGAGTGGCCAGGAACGATAATCTCGAATATAACGCGCACAATGTGTCGGGAGCTTCCATTAAAATTCGGACGGTGCGCAAATTAAAGTTTCGTTACGGACGTCTGACACAGGGGGCCCCGCGCGAGCGAGTGTGTTATACAGCTGAAGCTCCATGTGACAGGGAGTGCCGACTCTGTGGTAATTGAAGCCGCGAGAATGGAGCTAATGGAGTGTCCACAAATTCCGTCTTGGAACGAAATTAGAGCCCCTAGCCAAAAAATGAGAAAGAGCCTCTCCAAATCGGAAAGTCATTGATTTCTCTCGTTTCGCTTCTTTTCACGGAGAAAAAACGAACGATCGGCGAAAAATTCCTCCAATTCGAAATATCAATTTTTCTCGTTCCAATTTCTTTTTTTTTTGCAAAGACGAAGCGAAGGAACGGTGGAAAATTTTTTATCCTCTTATCGAGGAGGAGTGGCAGTAAAAAAATTGACGCAGGAGATCGATAGTCGCGAGAGCATCGACGAGAATCGAGAGGAGGATTTATACGTGGCCGGTTTCGCGAGGATGAAAAGGATGAAGAAGAGCGAAAAAAAAAAGAAAGAACTGGAAAAGGGCCGGTGCACTCTTCTCGCGCCCATTCATTTCTTTGACGAATGATCGTGCACTCGCTCAAACGCACTCGTGCTCGTGCTCGTGCTCGCTCGCGCGCGCAAACGGGGCCTTCGAATTCAATTACGATTTGCAGAATTACCCGTGCAAATGAGCCCAGCCAGAGAAGTATATCCCTCTCTTTACAATTTTGGACCCCGCGAAGAGTGGCTTTCTTTTTTTTCCTTTTCACCGCCCTTAATTAATTTCGCGTGAGATTTACGATCTCATCCGTTACCACGTTAAATTGCGCGCGGAGCTGGTATCAATATTCATGGCGACGAAATGGGCAAGAAAAGCGAGATCGGGTATTCCCGCGCTGAAGCGACACAGCGTCGACAATTAAGCAATATCAGGAACGGAGTGCAGTGCCTCTCGTGTGTGGCAATCGGGAAAACTTCTAACGGATGTCTAAATAATGTCTTTGTGTAAGCACGGAGCAAAAAAGATGTTTAATTAAATCAAATAAGTAGTTATAAATCTAAATATATTAAAAATGTGTAAATTACGGGTGAAATAAAAAAGAAATTATACACACACCCATATTAGAAAATAAGAACGAAGCTTCTAATGGGTGTCTAAATAATTTCTTCTTTCTGCTCATTTATGTGTACATTTGTTTGTGCTAGAGCCCGAGGGGGCCATTGCGTAATAAATTTGCACACAAAGTGTTCTTTGTGCGGCCTATTCTCTACGCCGGTCTCGCACCGTTTCGGCCGTATGGGCTACCGCTATTCTTCGTTTTGTTCCAAGCAAATCGTTTATTAATCAGCAAATTTTTTATTGGGCATAATCTCGAGTAATTATCCTTTTGGTAATTGCAGCGTGAGTTTTTACAGAGTTGATTAAACGTACTTTTGCCGAAAAGGCGGGCAGAAAAACCGAGCGGAGGATACGAGAGACACGAAAATGTCTTAATTCTCGTACGAAATTACAGTCCAGCACTCTCGCGTAAACGTTTTAGCTCGCGAATGCACACCGAGGTTGCCACGCGGTACTCTCTCGCCGGCACCACGTGTCCGCTCGACTCGCTAATGGTTTAACGACTCCGCGGCACGCGATGGGCGTGGATTCGTAAAATTAAGACGCGATGGCTCCGCCACGCGCAAAACGCCACCGATTTCGAGATTTTATCCTTCCCGCAACGAAAACTCGCGAGGGCAGAGAAAAAAAAAAGAAAGAGAAAAAAGAAGATCAGGGAATATCGTTAATGAGAATCGATGGGACGTCTCGATACGCTCAATTAAATAAGATTAATTTGTTTTGTGTCTGTGTACGTGGCTGGAGTGTGTGTATAAAGGAGACGCGCGTGGCGATAAATTGCCCAAAGAATTTATAGTTCGTCGCGACACGATAAAAAAAAAAAATATATATAAAATCGAACGATGTTTGAGGGCCAGGAAAAACGAGATTGATAAATCTGCTGGGGAGATTAAAATTTTAATCCATCTGGGGAACAAGGATCTCGCGGTTTATTATTGCAAGCGGCTGTGATAAAGTGCGCGTGGTCGGATAGCGAATAGAGTATCTTGTCACCTTGAGGCCGGAGCCAGTAGGTTGCGGACGTAGGTAGCGGCGAGAGATACCGGCTACGTCACAATTTCTTCCTCCCCACTCCTCGGCGCCCTTTCTTCTCTTTCATTTTTCAAACACTTTCTGTATTCCCATTTCACCATGAGAAATCTTTACCGACTCAATAATAATTCACTACAAAAATAGTAAATGTAACTATATTGCGATTTACTAACTCCGATTTAATTGAACCGATCTGTCAAATTCGAATACGCGAATGTACTCCCGAATGTGAAGCACTTTGAGAAGCTAAAATATTGTCACATTGAAAATGTTGTAACACTTTGGATGAATGGATTCAGCGAGATCGCGTGACACTACCTGCAGAACGGATGTGAGATTTCGCACCTCGAGTTTTGGCACGCCGATCGTGTTCGCGCGTTCCGGACACTGGCGCGCGATCGCATGGCCACCGGACGATCGAAGACACGGACGCATATACACACGTAGATCGGGACTAGGTATCGACCCACGCGCGTGGATCTATCTACCTCCGCGTCTTCGGTGTTCCGAACCAAAAAAAAAAAAAAAAAAAGTAGTAGAGACGAAAAAACTTGGATCAGCCGAAATCCGATTATTTCGCCGGATAATCTCGAGTGGGTTATAGAATTACAGGGAAAATTCAACGCGTTCGGTTGAATCACAAGCGGTATAAATCTCGGCATAAATTGAACGTGGGCGTGGAATAAAAGTGCCGGGTTTTACAATTTCCCTGTGTCGCGTTAATAATTTATCCTGGCGGCGCAATTAAGATTTCCTTTTTTCACATTTTCTAATCTACGATCTCTCGGTGCGGTGTAAACACGGGAGAGCCCGCGATCGCGTAATGTGCGCGTGTCGCGCGATACTTTTTATTTTTCCTTTTCATCTGGTACTAATCCGCGGCAAGGATACGCCGACGCGTTCACCTGTATGACGTGGTCGACCGAGGGGCGCGTGGGTGAGGCGAATCTAGCGGAGGCGCCGTGCGAAATTACGATGAAAAAAATGAGAAGGAAAGTGCAAACTAGTTGATGACGTAGCCTATACCTGACCGCGTCACTGTGCTAGGTGGGCAGTTCTGCGCTCCGCGGATTTCAATACGTAATTCGTGAGATTTTCTTTCGCTGACGTAATCGTTAAGTTCCCCGTTGCAGTCATCAAACTCAGACTAGTCGAAATATGAAAACTGCACGGTAAAAACGAATATGTTAAATTTAACATATTTCGCTTGTCCCAGAAAGTCCACAATAATTTTTGGTGTTAATACAGCTCTAAAATTTTTCACAAACTTTATTAGTTACATTGACATTATTACAATGTCGTTTTAAGTACAGTCTTTGATGTTGTTTTAACACATTATAATGTTGACTTCAAAAAATAACAATCTTTGTCGTTGTCGATCTTTTTTAACATCTTTTCGGACATTCTTTTAACAACAAACGATGTTAAATTAAAATAATTGGCAAACATGGTGATTTTAACTAAGAAATATGTAACTTTTCGAAATTCAACAACTGAAATATGTTGTTTACAAGGAGGTGTAGGCTAACATATTCGATTCTGTTGATTCTACAGTTAAGATTGTTCATGATTTCACATAAAACTTTTAACAATAGATTTTTTTTTAACATATTACACATTCATTTTTATCGTGTACTAGAGTAATTTTCATTTAAAGTACTCTCTGTGAGTATTATAAGAATATACGCACGGAATGTATTTGGAAAAGGTCGGATGACGATTTGGCGTTACAGTTACGGGGAGACGAATAAAAATGAAAGAGCGAGAGGACAGGAGGAAGCGAGCGAGATCGGTGGGCAAGATTTATCGATGCCGGTCACGTGGTCAATGGACCGTGCGGCACAGAGAGGCCGAGCGCGCAGAGGCGCGGACGAGTAAACACGTGTTAAGGTAGTGCTACACGACACCATAAAACTGGAGCACTTGATTTTACTGCCTGTCGCGCGCGTACGCGCAACCTTCCACTCTCGATAAAATACCACTCGCGACGTATCGGCGCTCCTTCCGCTCCGCACTTTTTTTTTACCTTTCTTTTATTACTAACCGCGAGACGATATCTCCCGGGCGCGCAAACTCTCACCGGGGCCGATATATAAAAGCAGCGCGCGGAGTCGGCGCGATATTTACGGCCGACTCGATTCGATTTCGACGCGCGCGTGCTGATACGGCCAAGGGGGATGGTATCTTTTTCGGCGCGAGAAGGGAGAGACTAATTGATCCGAAGGGCGTGCTCGACGATATTTATACCCTCAAATTCAGATATCGAGTGTCCAGCGAGCGCGGTCTCGCGATCTCGCGAGACCCCGATGATCTCGATAGACGAGTTATTGCTCGCGCGCACCGACCGAGAAACCCCGCGCGATATAATTTCTTTTTCTCTCTCTCTCTCTCTCTCTCTCTCTCTTACTTTAACGGTACACATCCCAGCGCTGAAGAGTTATTTCGCGCCGATAAAAGTACCTTTAATACGCGCGTTATATTCTTGCGCGGCTTGGATTTACGATAAAACGCGTCGTAAATAAATTGCGTTCTCATTATACGCACACTGTCGGTACCGTTTACTCAAGAATGTATATATCTGCTCCGCTTATTTTTTCTTTATTCTCGTTTTTTTTTTTTTACTTTATGATGCGCAGACGCATAACTCGCAACCTCAGTGAAAGTCGGGAATCGGAGGCTCATCTTTTCCTCGGGAACATTGTCTCGGGTCAACGCAGGTGCAATTGATGAATTTAATACGACTGAATCGGGTCAAGAACGTACGCTAGAGAGAATAGTTTTTCTCGCCTTTTCCTCCCGATTGTCGGCCATTCTCGGTCGAGATTCTCGTCTAATTATTTTTTTTTTTTCCTCTTTTTTCGTTCGGCTTCACGGTGCGAGAGTTACGCTCAATTTTCGTCATGTCGAGGAGCTATTAGCGCGCGCGTAACAGCGCGAGAGCGATGCTTCCAGGAAAGTTTTGTCATTCCACGGTGTACGCACACACGAGGTACGTACCCATTTTTTGCTTCTTTCGCCAGCCAATTTCCCAATCGCTCGCCCAATGCGGAGATCACCCGCGCGAGTACGTGAGATTTGACGCGAAGGCGGGGCTCCCTGTTGTGCGACGATGCACATGGAAGAATTACGCAACAACGAGAATCGGTGGATTGTCTCGTTTCGCCGAAACCGAAAATTCACTAATTTTCATAAGACTCGTCCACTACACTGATAGAAAAACTATCTTGATTCAAGAGAAACAATCTTGATCTAAGAAAATTATTTTGAAGAAAACTAGTCTTATGTCAAGAATTTCTTGTCTTGGTTTAGATTTTCTTAGCGTAAGAGTTTCAACATTTCCGACCAAAAGTATTTTGACTTGATTCGAGAGTATATTGTCTTCGATCGAGACGATCAAATTCTTCAACCAAAGACATATCATTATCATTTTTTTATCTTGTTTAGAAACTACAAAATACTTCAATCAAGATTAAATTTTGAAGAAAATATTTTTCTTGATTCAAGATAGTTTTTTTTTTTTTTTATCAGCGTATAACCCTTCTTTAGCGAAAAGTCCAATCGTAAAAAAATAACAACGAGCCCGCACGTATGGTGTATTATCGCCGCCCGAGATTTCTCGCGAAATTCTCTGAATGGGACGAAACATCTGCCCGCGAAAAATCAATCTCGTTGAAGCGATCAAGGTTAATTGATGACACCGGAGCTTACGGAACGAAAGATGAGAGGGCTCGAGAATGCGAGCGCGTGCGAACGCGCGCGAGAGGAGCGGGACGAGGGGGACTCGGCGGGGCCCCTTCCATGGAAAAACGAGTCGAATTTATCGGTCCGATCGATCGGCGCGGCGAGAGCCGCCGCTACCGACGCCGGGCCAATTCGGAACGGCAAGAAGAACGAGACGCCAAACTGCGTACGCGGATGACGGAAGGCATCGTGAGAAAACTTTCGGGTACGACGCGACCGATCATTTTTGTCCACCGTCCGAGAGATCGAACCGACGAAAACTTGATCGATTTATGTTTCTCGTAAAATACCTCGCCCGTTACGTACCCCCGATGATTTTCCGAGCCGTGAATTTATTTGAAAATAACGTGTAATTAGCGCGAGCGATAAATTTCGATATGATCGATCGAGAAACGTGCAATTTGCCACCGTATAGCGAAGAAAAAAATGCCCGAGAAATTACAGTACTAATCGCTACAAAATTTACAGTACCACCTGTGAAACTAGACCGAAATGTAGCTGTAATAATTATCGGTAAGGGGAAACATTGATACAGCAACTTTGAAATATGCAGTGCTCGACTTCGTGACGTACAGGAAAAAAAAAAAAAATAATAAAAAATTGAAAAGAATTGTATAAATTTACGAATAAAAAATATCGCAGTGCAAATATATTTGTAGCGAGCAGCACTGTGACTTTTGTGCGCGAGATTTAAGAAAATTTGGAGATCCAAGAAACTTTTAACGAAATACGTTTTAACGTTCGCGTTTTCGTATTGCGCCACTCGGTTATAAAGGCCCGAACGGGCCGATAAAAGGGGGCCAACAATTGTCCGTTTGACTGTCCGTCCCGCCGCGTGTGCTCTGTAATAAAGGCGGTTCGGCACGGCCCATTGTCTTTCGTTACTCTTATTCTGCCTCCTCTCCTTCCTTCTCCTAACAGCACGCTCGCAACTCGTTATCCCGATGACTCTCCACGCTCCCGGTTTCAAGGGTCATTCGTGAAATTGCGACGACGAATCGCCGTTACGCCCGTAAAAATCGCACTCGCGCAAAATTCAGCCACCCCC
>NCVS01000650.1:37592-53034 GCA_003055095.1 Goniozus legneri
GAGGAGAGATAAGAAGATTTAAAACTCCCCGTCTTGCGTAACCGGAAAGATGTAAGGGCGGAAGAAAGCTGCTTTATGGTGGCAATAAAAAGGAGACAGTTGTCCCTGTGAGTATAGCGCTCGGCATTTCGCGAGATTTAAGATCGCAGTATATTATCATTTCACGACGCCATTATCTCTCGGAATCGAACGCGTTCGATCCGACAATTCGATGAAAAAAAAAAAAAAAAAAGAAAAAAGAAAAAATGATTCCAAAGAAACTCCGAAGAGAAGAAGGTCACGCGTTTTCTCGATTGGAAACAAGCACGCGCGTTGACCTCTTCGCGGTGGTAGAAAACTAAATACGACGCGTACATGGCGTGTGAATCAGACTTACGGGTTTTCTTGGAAGCGAGTCTCCGGCGAGTGACGAAAGTGCAACGATGCTTACCTGCGAACAGAGAGGAAAAAGTGAGACGTTAGCATTATTTTCGGAAAAATTTATACGCCACGCGTAAAACGCTTTTTGCCAAATTATACAGTATAGGCTGGTTAATCCGAAACTCGCTTTTGTCGGCGGCCGCCCGCGGTAGGAACGAAATTCGATTACAAGATATAGAAAAAGAGCCCAGCTACCGGATCCAGTGACGTTGCACGCGCGGGGCCCCTACCTTTGTGTAAGCCTCCTG
Source organism: Goniozus legneri (assembly GCA_003055095.1). Taxonomy (NCBI): domain Eukaryota; kingdom Metazoa; phylum Arthropoda; class Insecta; order Hymenoptera; family Bethylidae; genus Goniozus; species Goniozus legneri. The sequence continues at coordinate 38,261 of NCVS01000650.1, forward strand.
CTAAATCCACAAGAATTTACCGTGAAAAAAATTCACCTTCTCGCTTAACAAACACGCATAAATTTCAAGAGAAAATCTACCACTCGTTATCCGACCAATGAGCGCACGATTTTTCATTCCGCGGACAATTTTTATTTTCTTCTTCTGGTCGCAGAACATTTCCGATACGCGTTTGAGTGAAAGCGGAGTGGAGCTGAAATCCGTTGAAAAGTACACGAGTTCGCTCGATTAAACCGACGAGGTGGAGAGAACCCGTAATACGTTGAGACGTTCACTTCATTTCCAAATGATCATTGCACTTTTACGATACAAAGTGGAACGAGGATATCGAGGCTCGATTCCGACCTTCGATTTTCCTCGTCGTTCCGGGAAAAACGCAATTTTCTAATCAATGTCAAAATTTTTGGCTAAATTTCCTCTACTTATAAATTCTCTACTATTTCGAATCAGAAAGACTTCCAAGGGATATTTTCAGAGAATAGAGAATCTAACTGCATTTTAAATATTGTAGGTTAAAAGCAGAATTTAGCTCGTGATCGTTTGAAATCTATTTGCGATCGCGGATTATCAATCTCGAGGCGTGTCGAGTCGAGTGATTTTTTCTTCTCTCAAATCCGACACGAGATTGCGCAATTATCGGCTTTGTAGGATCGGCGAGTTGTCGCGGACGAGTATCAGCCACGCAACGCGCACCAGAGGCGGCAAGGAGCTCGCAGATGGGTGCCTTTAACGGGCCCGATAATGGTCGATACCAGACGGCAGTGCGAGTAAATTTTCCGCCTTAAATAGACAAGACGATCTGTCCCACTATGGCGAAAAACGAAAGGTACCTCGATTCTAACCTTCGAGTTCACCTTCGAACAGGAGCTTTGGTCTTTCCCTCTCTCTCTCTCTCTCTTTCTCTAATTCATTTTCCACTTTTTCGTTATAAATATGGTGAGTCGTGTGACGAAATATAATACAGAAACCATGATTTGTTCCCTACCAGTAACGAGGGTAAAGGAGTTTGTAACCGCAAGATAAGCCCCAAGCGTCAAATAAATTTAGGAAACGAGATTTAATAACACGATTCCGTGGATCCGGGCCCTCGATTGAATTATGAATGAGATCACCGCGTCACGATAAGTAATCGCGGTCGCGTGTCATACCGCGAACTTATTAAAAACGTTTAATCTCGTAACGGTGCAACAGCTCGTTCGAGAAACGTCAAGAGCGCCGTAACAATTGGTCACTGTTGTATTCTTCTCTCTCTCTCTCTCTCTCTCTCTCTCTCTTTCGTGTTGCCAGCTTTCTCTGCAGCGTAATTCGCGGCACACGTCATGCGAGGAACGCGGGATGAAAAATAAAAAAAAAAAAAATTGAGGAGGAGGAGGAGGAGGAACGAATGCGAGAGCGATCAAAACACGTCGGCGATTAATCGTCGAATCGGCCGAGTTCGTGATTCAACCAAATTGCGTTACACGCGTTACGGCCGTGTTCGACAAAATACGAGAAAAATATATACAGAGTGTCTAATGAGAATCGCACTGTGAATGAAATATGAACATTCGTGTGTACTACTGCAAAATTATTCAAAAAATATTCATTTTTATATATTTTAATCTCAAAATACCAATTAATTAATGAAGCGATTCATAAATTCAAAAATGTTAGACAAGTATCGAATTGATCGAACACCCAGTATATGCGACTATACGTGTAACTCATCGTGTCGACAAACTATGGACGATCTCCGGTGCAAATTACTCGTCCACCCGCTAACGATACACCGATTCGCGAAATTTCGCAATCCCAGCGAAGAAGAAATCTTTTTTCAGTTCTATCCAGCGAATTCGGACATAGCGGTGTATTAAAGGATAAATAAACACGCGTGCACCTCACCGAGCTCGACATTTTCGCTACCGCGTCTCGTTAGCCAGGATTAATTACGAGCGTTTCTGCTAACGACCACCATTTTCAACGCCTCTTTCTCTCGCATATTTATCCACCACCCTTCCTCGTCTCTTCTATATACCTTTTTTTGTTTCTCCTCTCTCTCTCTATCCCTCTTGCGAGTGCATGCATTCGGTTTGTGTGCGTTTCGTTTTTTTTTTCACTGTCTCGTAAGACTCGTGCGCGAAGGCAAAAGCCTCTCGTATCGGGACAGCGTGGCCTCGATTTGTCAATCCACCGCTCGGACAAATCCCAAGTAGGATCTTTCTCTCTCCCTCTCTCTCTCTCTCTCTCTCTCTCTCTCTCTCTCTCTCTCTCTCTCTCGCTGTTGCGATTCTCAAACAGACAATTTCACGTGTTAGACACTGTAAGCTGTAAATTGCGTAAGAGCAATTAGAATCTAAAACGATAAAGCTGGATCAAGTTCACAGTATTTTTAAGAATGAAAGAATAACAATCGAGTGAACGTCGGAGAACGCATTCTGTGAGATAAGTTTGCGCAATTTTCACTTTGATCGGTCGCAACGATTGGCTCACACGCCCCTGCCTTTTTCGATTTGCCTTTATACGCCGGCTAACACGGCTGATAGTCGGAAAGGAAGAAATTAAATCCAAGCAGTCAATAACGCGTTTTATGTAACGGCATGTCTATTTTTAGAGATTATCTCATAAGGGAATAAACTTAAAATCATTGGCTTTGTAGTAAAATAAAAATCTCAAGCTCGTACTAAAGGATCCATTGTGAGCTGCTAAAAGATTTCGGAATCTTGTGGAATGAACAACTTGAACAACTCGTTTCGATATAATTCGATGAGAAATAATCGAACGTGATAAAATCGGGACCGTTGCACTACCCGTTCAACAGTTATCCACATTGGTTGACAATAATTGAATCGCGACAAAAGGGACCTAATGAGACAATTAGCGGCGATATAAAGTATGAAATTAACCCGAGCGCATTAGTCAACACGCGCGTTTCTCGGCACGAAGATTTACACGCATTTAGAGATAATCTCCGGGATCTCTGTAATCGCGGTAGTAAATCGCGACGTGTGCTCGCGCGAGCTCGCGACGTAAAGTCATGTTGCGCAAGAGAGTCGTGTGTATATGCTCGCGGACCGAAACGGTTTCATTCATAAGCCGCGCGGTGGTTAACTAATTACGATTCGAAAGGAGATCTGATATACACGGGCCGCACGAAGAAAGTGCACGGAAATCTTATCGGCCGATGCGATCTATTCAAATGAAAAGGAACCTCGCGAAAACAAACTGTGGAACGTAAACGAATACCTAATTCTCAGTTGAATTCAATTACCGTAATTATTCGAACAAAATCGTATTATTATTCTCGAAAATGAGGAACTTTAAAATCATCGTTGGACGATAATTTGCGACGAATTGAGCCGCGTTACATCGTAACGAGGATCCGAAAATCCCCTCGCCCTTTCACGGGCCCCTTTATACGCGCGTAGCGAATAAACGGCGCGGGGATAAATGGCGTACGAGCCCGGGGAAGAAAGTGACGGGTGACGGTGTTCGGGTGGACGCTTGAGAGAGAGAGAGAAAAAACAACAGAAACGCGAGCTCGAGGATGACGAGAAGAGGTACTCTCTCGGCGGTGTCGTAAAAGTACCGCGGACAGGTGGTGGTTTTGCATACACGAGAGCGCGTGCTGCTCCTCGCTCGGCTTGCCCGCTCCGCGTACGCCGACTGAATTTTAATATTCACTCGCTCGATCAGGACGAACGATAGTTCGATCTTTACTCGCCGCGACTCGCGAACGCCTAGATCCGATTTGATTCCGCTGATTCAAATTTCATGAACTACAAGAGCCCCTGAACTATTTACGAAGCATCGGTAAAAACGAATATATTAAATTCAACATACTTCGCGTGTCCCGGAAAGTCCACGATAATTTCTTGTGTTAATACAACATAAAGCAATGTGTAAAAATATAAAACATATTATATGTCAAATTTTTAACAAATCATTTTAGTTACTTTGACATTATTACAATGTCGTTTTAAGTACAGGCAAGATGTTATATCAACACGTATGCAACAGTCTTTGATGTTGTTTTAACACATTATAATGTTGAATTCAAAAAATAACAATCTTTATATGTTGTCGATCTTTTTTCACATCTCTTCTTACATTCTTTTAACAAAAAACGATGTTAAATCCAAATAATTGGCAAACACGGTAATTTTAACGAAGAAATATGTAACTTTACGAAATTTAACAACTGAAATATGTTGTTTAAAAAGAGCTGTAGGCTAACATATTCGATTCTGTTGATTTTACAGTTAAGATTGTTCATGATTTGACATCAAACTTTTAACAATAGATTTTTTTTAACATAATACACATTCATTTTTACTGTGTATGCATACTACGAGATTCTAGATTCGATTTCCTCTTGCTAACTCAATTTTCATAAACTCCCAGAGCCCTTGAACCATTTACGAAGCGTACAGTATGGAGTTGTTTGAGATCCGTGCACCGGCTTCGAACGTGGGTCGAAACTATTTCGAGGCGGATTTTCGTTACGAGAAACGCGTGGAAAATCGATTATACCACCTACGATTTGTTACGGATATCGGAGCCCTCTCTCTCCTTGGCTCGGGGTCGTTCGGTTGCGATCGCGTTACGCATCGGCTACCGGGCTATCAATGAACGCGCCCACGCGTTTCCACCTCTCGAGAGCGAGCGAGAGAGAGAGAGAGAGAGAGAGAGAGAGAGAGATCGACAGTCAGGCTGACTCGCAAGGTCGTTTAATTCCCCGTACGCCTCCGGAAAATGGGTTTCAGGAATGCAAATACCAAGTCGCGAGCGACGAAAGTGAACGGCTCGGGCACAGCCACAGGAAATCGCAAAGACGGCGTGTATCTCTATAACGCTTTTAGTCGGACAGAGCATCGTTAAAATTCGAATTCCTCTCCATAAATCCAGCGCGAATCGTTCCCTCTCGTATAATTGATGGTTTCCTGTTTTGTCTGCTCGCGATGAAAAACGCGATTAGGTGGGTTTTAAATTTACTCGACAAAGTGGCGATACGAATGAACGAAGGAAAATCCATTTTCACGATCCGAGCATCGAATGTAACTGAAGTTTCCATCGTTTGAGTCCAACGATATTTCGAAAAATTTGTTTTTTTCGCAAAACAAGTTCACAAATCTTTTTGAAATACACTTTAACGACGGAAAAACACATTTATGAAATAATTTTTGGCCATTTTTGACCAAGTTGGCTATCCGTCTCCAAGTTGGTCATCCGTGTCCAACTTGGTCAAAAATGGCCAAAAATTATTTCGTAAATGTGTTTTTCCGTCGTTAAAGTGTATTTCAAAAAGATACGTGAACTTGTTTTGCGAAAAAAAAATTTTTCGAAATATCGTTGGACTTCAACGATGGAAATTTCAGATACATAGGATCGAGCTAATCGCTCTCGTGATATCCGTAGTCGACACTTTCTAATGGAGCGAGCACTTTTCGATCGATTTCGACGCTCGTTCGTCAGTAGCTAAATATTAATTCAGGTTGAGCAAATAAGTGAGACACATCGGGCTGATTAAATATTGAGCAAGCTAATACCCGATCGGGAGTTTCGCAGGGAGGATCTCGATTATTGATTCAAACGCTTCGCTACGATTTGCGTCAACTCGAACGAGACACGAAGAAGGACGACGAAAAGCTGCAGAGGATTATTCGGCGGCGGATAAAAGAGCCGAGATAATCTCGCAATCCCTGACCCGATTTTTAATCTCCCACCCTCGTACTTGTTCGTTTTTTTTTTTTCGTTGTTATTCCGCTTCTGCGTTCGCGAGAGCATCGAAGTCACTCGAGTAAGAACTCGGGCCGAATTATTACGGAGGCATGCAGATGAGGCACTCCGATCGCGATATCGCTCTCTTGTATACCGAAGTCGTCCGCAATACCGGTCAGATAAAATCGCTACTCGAGAGTTTCTCCCTCTCTCTTTCATTCTCTCCTTCTGTTTTCTTCTCTGCGTGACGCAAAATCGCTTTCGCGAGCACTCCTACGCGCGGCCCTTTGCCTCTCGACTCGATTCGCTGATTAATTTCCCATCTAGATAATCGATTTTTAATTTTCTAATTTGCGAGAACAAAACGTTTCGATGCTTCAATTTTTCACTGTTTCAATGTTAAGAGGTTCGTTAGAGCATTCGTGCACTGAAAAAAAAGCATTTTTCTACCCAGAATACAGAATATTTTTTATCCGAGTATTCTTGTTCGCAGTATACTTTTATTTAAATATTTTAGATTTAAAAATATTGGTATTTTACCCTTCAAAATACCAAGGTTTTTAGCGGGACTAAAACTAAACTCTTTGTAGCATCCACTGTATTTTAATGCAAATTTCATCTCTACTATTTATTACATGAATAATGGATAATAAGTAAAATTAATATATAAATCAGGAATCGAATTGAATAAAAAATATATATTATATTACTTGTTATTATTTCAAATTCATGGTTCGTTTTGATCCGTGTTGACCAAGCGAGGTTAAATCGGCTGTATTGATTTTAGTATTTTAATAACAACAATATCTACCAAATTTTTTAAAAATCAATGAACTCATTCTTATGGATAGTATATTTTGGTATTGTTAAAATAAGAATACCTTTATTTTTACCATAAGGAGAAATATCCTAGGTAGAAAAATACTTTTTTTTTTCAGTGTCTATCCGATTCGCAGTAGTCCGATTGATGTTGACACGGCATATAAATAAGCTGGCGGGTAGTTTCCGTGTAAAGGAGTAAAGAATTTCAGTGGACGAGCGAAGAAACTCGAGAGCCGGGGAGGAAGAGTACGAGCACGCGCCGCGGGCCGGTAGCTCTCTCGCACCGGAAAGATGACACACGACTCCACGGGTCGTTGTATAACTTACAAGATTCCCGCGTGTCCCGTCGACTACCGCGCCACGGAACACCGTATTGATTTACGATCGCGATAAAATATTCTTCCCTTTATTTTTTTTCTCTCCCGTTCGGGGACATCGATTTCACGCTCGGTAGCGCGTGAAAGCGACTTTCCGGACGCCACGGACGATCCCAAAAATTAGCGAGAGAAAAGAAAAAGGGCAACGAAAATCGGAAAGGAGAGCGATGTTTATTTTTCTGCGGCGTTTCGCGCGGTGAATCAGCCTCGGTCGGTTGCGCAATCGGCGAACACGAGAGCTCTGTATATCTCCGTCGGATATCACTTTGTAGTCCGTCCGCGCGCTCGAGGTGCCCCCGTATCTGATCTTTCCCCCCGAGCTCGATTCTCCTTTGTGCCTCTTTGAGTGCCCACCGAGATGCCTCTACTCGCGATTCTCCTTTTCCTCCTTTTTTTTTTCTCTTCACCTCCGCGATTAAAACGCGCCGAATGAAAATATTCCGGAAACTCGCGGGCGCGTGTCGAAGCGTCAATCGCGTGCCCACGCGTGTCTTATCGAATCGAGCGGCTGGGTACATCGGATTTCGGTAGTTTCAAGATTGCGATCGGATGTCGAGGGACCGATCTCGATCGCGATTCGATTTCATGGACCACCGCGCTGCGTATAATGCGAGATACCCGAGATAAGGTGGAACAATAATAACGATAAGCAGGAGAGATGCAATAATTCTCTTTCTCTTTTCATCGTGTACACGCCGTTCCCGATTGCAATCTACGAAATTATTTTTCTCGGGCGCAGTGACGAAGTGAAGAGAGGTAAATTAAAATAATTTTGATTTTATTGTCGCTACGTGATTCGTCGATTCTTTACGGCTCTCGAAAAATAACACCTCGCTATCAAACGCTTTCTCGTCTAGATAAAACTCGCGTCGCTTTTCTTCTTTTTTCCACTTTATGTAATTCCACTGGTTTTTTCTTTCTCTCTCTCTCTCTCTCTTCGAGTTCTTATTAAGGTACCCACCTGCACGCTCGATCGATACGCGAAAGCGAATCCGGCCAATGGCAGCGAGACACTTTAATGGATCTCTCGTTCGGCCGCGGGAGCTCTTAATTCCGTAACGGCGAAGTAAATTCTCCCATACGGCGAGATGCCGTGTGCGTGCTCTCCGCGGCGAAATTTTTGCGTTTTAATCGAGTCTTCGGCGTGCCGTAAATAATGCGAGCTTTTCGGCGCGGCCAATTTTCGCCGTATAACCCGAAAATGTATCGCGTAAATTTTGTCGGCGTTGAAGCTCGCCGCGAATAAATTCATCGGCGACGAAACGTTCGATCGCGAGTCGTGAGTCCGGACCGAACGATATTAATTGAACGTCGCTCCTGACGGTGCGCCCGCACTGAAAAAGAAGTATTTTTCTACTCAGAATATACAGAATATTTTTTATCCGAGTATTCTTGTTCGCAGTATACGTTTACTTAAATATTTTAGATTTAATGCAAATTTTATCTCTACTATTTATTACATGAATAATGGATAATAAGTAAAATTAATATATAAATCAGGAATGGAATTGAATAAAAAATATATATTATATCACTTGTTATTATTTCAAATTCATGGTTCGTTTCAATCCGCGTTGACCAAGCGAGGTTAAATCGGCTGTATTGATTTTAGTATTTTAATAACAACAATATCTACCAAATTTTTTAAAAATCAATAAAATTATTCTTATGGATAGTGTATTTTGGTATTGTTAAAATAAGAATACCTTTATTTTTACCACAAGGAGAAATATCCTAGGTAGAAAAATACTTTTTTTTCAGTGCGGCTAGTTGTAAAATTCTAATGAAGGGGGGGTAACGATTTCTGCGACGAGGATGGAATTCTCTCTCAAAAATTAAAATAGTGAAAACCTCACTTTTTGAGACAGTGACACCTCAATTCACTAACAATTAGTGAGAATTTCACTATTTCACTACCGAAATAGTGAAATGTGAAATATACTTCACTGTCAAAATAGTGACTTTTCACTATTTCAATTAATTAATAGTCACTATTTAGCAGTGGTATACTTTTAACTATTTTAAATAGCGAATATTCACTACTAAATAGTTATTTTTCACTATTTTAATTTTAGAGAGCTGGAATTTAATTTGTCGGATTAACGACGTTGGAAAAATAAGACCGATTCTCGAAACGTGCACGGCGAGTGAGCGAGTACGTAAGGAGTTGTCTTTTCGAGTTTTTTATCCGGCTCGATAAATTGCTCGCGAGCGCGCACGTTCATTATTCAAATTTCACTCGTAAAATTACGATAAAACGCGTTTACGCTGTCTAATAACGAGTGGGGGCACAGCGTCTGCTTCGCTTTAACAACCTCCTCGTGTTATTCGATGTACATATTCGCGATTCTAAATTCGCACCGTGGGTGATAATATATATACGATAGTCGCGGCTGTAAACAATTGAAATAGTGTGTATATTCCATATACCGAGTTTTTATGTATGTTGATAACGGGGTAAACGTCCAGTCGAATGACGTCATTACAACACCCACGTGCGAATAAAAAACCATTATGGGACCTTACCGAATTTCACTTCGCTTTGAGAATTTCCTCGATGTTTGTACTACTTTTATGGCATATTCTTAGTTTATTTTTCATTTTTACAATCAAGTTTCGATGCACTCTACCACGAAATTTTACTGCAATTTAGCAACATAAAAATCTGTTTGTTACTCATCCAGGTAGAAATTAAAATATATTATAATCGAATTTTCATTTCGTGTAATTGCCGCAGTTGATGAATGCATTCTATTTCACTCTTCTCTCACGTTCGTTCGCGTTCGAACGGATAACGTTGTAAGACTCGCCGACTTTGATTTACGAGAAAATATAGCGTAGCCTGTGTTACGCGGCGGAATCCACGGACGGGTAGGTAATATCTTTTACGGACGAAGATCATAATCGAAGACCGGGGATATTGCGCCTCCGTACAGTGAACTACACCTTGTAGCGCTTTTACACAACGCCGCGTAAAGAGGAGAGATAAAGTACGATCGAGATTGTCATCTATAGCCGAGTTTACGAGACGCGTGAAACTTCCTTGGTGAAAATTCAACCATTTAATATAGTCAACAATATACTATTTGAATATCTCCGCACTCGAAATGAAAATTTGTCGAATGTATTCATTGTTTGCGTATACTTTGAATTGAGTACATTGAAGCGATTTCTTATAAAGTTCAACAACGATAATTATTCATCGCCCTTTCGTTTTATTCAGTTTTCGTTTTCGTTTTGTTCACACTAAACTCTTCTAACGTACTCCGACTAAGCCGGCTTACGCGAATGCACGTTAATGCAATAAACATCTTAATTACGATCTACGGGATGTGATAAGGCTCCGGGTAATCCGGGATCGCGACAAGATCCGCTACGCCCACGGAGAGTTCGCTATCGGCGTGTGTGTAATACCGATCGACCGAGAGAGCAAAGGACTCGCACCGAGATACCCATCGGCGCGTTTTCACGGCGATGCATTTCATGGCCGATGCACCCCGATGACAGGGACGACCGATTGCATCTAGAGATCCGGTTTGCCTATTCACTCGCGTCGCGCCAATCGCTTTGATTTTCCGCTCTGAAACGCTGGATTCGAAAATGAGAATTGAGATTGGAACATAAACAATGTCAATTACTCGACAGATTATTCGTTTCCTAAGAATTTTCGATTTGCGATGTTACGAAATTATCGTTAACCGTTCGGGCTGATTAACAGATAATTGCATCTCATTACAACGCCAGGCTCGCTTTTGTCTCCTTCCTCTCCACATTTCTTGGAAATTCATGCCAACAAAAAAAAAAAAAAAAACAAAAAATTGAAAGAATTTTAAATTCGAGGTATGAGCTTTGTCTTTCGTCGAACACTATGCCCGACTACTTTCTTCGGAAAAAGTTCTGATCAATCTGTCGTTCTTCGTAGGCACATGTGAAATATGTTTAATGTTTATATTACTCGAAAATAAGTACGAACTTCAGCGCCGTTTGAATGATATACGAGGTTACGAAGATCGTTATCCGAGCTTTTTTCGAATGGAAAATAGAACGCGCGGAGTGATAGTACTCTGCTAATTTTCACCCTTCGATTTACGAAGATCCGATAATGGCGGCCTAACACGTAAATGTCACGCGCATAATTTCGCCACCTTCGCTTCGAGTTCGCTCCTGGACACGCCTCGCCGGTGATTACGTTATTTCACGAGGCCTTATCACGAGAGGATCTCTCGGTCGACTTTCCTCGTCCCGAGATTCAATTATCGTTTTTTTCTTTTTTTTTTTTTTTCAAAGATCCCGATACTCAATGGCCCTATTGTCGAATGTCGAGGAAAATATACAATTGGCGAGAACAAAACTACAAAAGGATCTCGATGCATTCTCGAGAGATAAGAGAGAACTGATTTACGAGCTTTCAACGAGCCCGATAATTGAATTTTTCTTATCTCCGGCAATTCGTTTTTCGTACGATTAACACTTCAATACTTCCATTCGGTTCGTTTTAAATTCGAGCTCGCTGGTGTGTCGCGTGACAAATTGCGACACTCGATAAAATTTCGAGAGGTGCGTTTATCGAAATTGAAGGGAGTGAAACTGCGATTCTCGTACGCCCGCGTCGAGCTCAATACGACAGCTTGCAAATCGTCCAAATAACATATTAGCGAAATCGCACGTTACGAATAACTGTCGGGACGTTATTATACGCGCGCATTGAATTCGCGCACGCGTGCCACCATTATTTTCCTCTGTATGAATTTTTTTCTCCTCTCGGAGTCCTTCCTTTTCTGAATGCGCGACGCAATCGCGAGGGAGAGAGAGAGAGAGAGAGAGAGAGAGAGGGAGAAGTCGAAATTCGGAGTCTCTTTTGTCGGCGGCAGCGCGCTTTCGTTTTCGCGCCATTTTCGGCAAGGCCGCTTTCGCCGGTTATTAGTTTAATTTGAGATATAAAGTTGATGTAATTCGACTGCAATTAGCTACTGGCCTTATCGATTGCTCTTTATGAGCCCCTCGCTCGCTCGCGGTGGGCCCCACCGGAGGAAAAAGGGGGCGGGACTTTCGAAAAAGCCACTCGACAGTGATTTTTCGTCACTCCTCCCGCGACTCACCCTCTCCCCCTCTCGCATTGTAACCTCCTTTTCCGAACGTTCACGGCGCGCACGCATTTTGAAATGGCCCGCTTCTCGCGTCCCCGTTTATTACACGTCGAAATTTTATTTTCATTCCCCGCTTGTATTCAATCTTTTAACGATTTGAGAATTTCAGTTCTTTTTAATTAAAGCACGTGCCTGAAAGTACCCAAAATGTGGTGAAATTAACGAGTGAATTGGTCTTGGTGCACCGAAACGAAAATTCGCCGAGTCTAAAAAATTGTTTGTAAAAGGCGAACAATTGATGTTATGAAACTCGAGGAAAATCCCAGGATCAGTAGAAATTTGTCGGAAAACACGTACGTCGTGGGTGATCCCGAGTGGGGTCTTGTAAAACAGTGAAATATCACCGGGTTTACGACGGTCCCGATTGAGGATTCACCCGTCGCGCGCTCAGCCCGTCGGGGGACCATTTAAATCGGTGACAAATGCGGATGGGGAGGGGGCATCGCCCACGCGACACGAACCCGCGTTAGAAAATGGTGAATAAATTGCCCCCGTATAGAGGCGTGTATCGATAATAAAGCATGGAATTTTTCGGATTCTTTTACCGAGCCATAAAAATCACCGGCAATGTTCCAGTACAGACACTTTCGGTAGTGAATGGATCGACGAAACCCGCCCGATATCGATTTTATGGCGCTTGGATTGGAAAATCTGGAGATAAAGTTCCATTGAGAGCTGTTCGGGTTTTATGTTTATCGATTTGTTCTTCGAATCAGAAAATTGTAACAGAGGAATTATTTGTGTTTTCGCTGTTGATATTACTCGCGTCTTCCGGAATCATCAATTTCAATTTTCAACTTCGGAGTCAGAACAAATCCGACTCTCCCGTTAATTAATTAGTCAGCGAATAATACTAATTCGGCATCGAGCGCTCGAGCCGAGATAATTACTAATTATTGCTCATTAGGACTGGCGCTTGTAGGCTCGCGAGTAACCTTACTGTAAATCGCAATCCTCGAGGGGGTTGTATTTCGACTCACGGCGCGTCGCAATCAAGGCCCACGCGCGCTCGCACCCACACGAGCCTCGAGCAAACGAGCGAGAGCGACAAAGAGGAGAGAAAGAAGGAACAGCGGCGTGCGCGCGCGCGAGCCCAGATAAGATCTGAAAACCCTCTTCCCCGATTGTCTCTCGCTCGATCAAAAACAATTACTCTATTAACTTCGAGCCCTCTGGCGTTTCGGTAAGAAAAAAAAAAGCGAAGAATAACGAGCAGCTAATGTATTCTTCTCGACAGAATCAATAATTTTCCGACATTTGCATCGAAAAACTGAAAAACATCCCGGGGCGAAATGGCGGCATCGTATCGCGTGAAAATGAGATGATAATAAGTAAGAATAAGAAAAAAAAAAGAGCGAGGAAGAAGTTTTTTTAGAATTATTTATTCTGTCGCACCTACGCGTTAATATCGTCTATCTGTCTCTAAGCTCCTTTAAGATAAATTACTACCTGCCATGGACACACGTGCGGTCGTTGTTGAGACCGGCCGGCTAATATCTATTATGAACGGCATGAATAATAATACACCCACCCTCGGCGGCGGCTCTGATTGCTCTCGAGTGCGCTATCCGTCGAGCACCGCTCGCTGGGAAAGCTGAACTTGAAGGAGCATAAAGAGAGAGAAAAAAAGTTAATTACATCTCGAGGTTGTCACGGCAGGAGTTTACAAGTTTAGCATTCCGACGAGGGAATTAGAACACATTTTCGTCGTTATATTTCGTTCGTTCCACATAGGTAGGGTAAATACACCAATAGATGGACATCCCACAATAAATGAACAAATCTCATTATCATAAGCAATTAGATTAAATTTAAGAACAAAAATGTAAAGTCATAATTTTTTTCAATAACTACAAATAGTTCCGAGTGCGAAGAATTGAATTTTGAATTTTTTTTACTGAAAATAATAGTTCAATACAATTTTTTAAATTTGACGTGCCGAATTTTTGCTTCGAGACGTCACCACTAGTAAGCATGTGACAGATAGCCGGTGTACATTAATTGTTATAACTGTTGAAAATAATTAAAAAACTAATGTATGTATATTTGATAATAATTATATTTTCCACTAAAAAAAGCTATAAATATACTTGATAGATAAAAAATCCAATAAAAATAAGAAAATTGAGTGTCTATCTATTGGTATTAGCTGTCCATCTACTGGGGTTATGGTCTTTTTCTCCAATTTTTGTTTTTTGTTAATTACTCAGAAATTTTATCAAGTTTAACTTATTTTTTTCTAGTTAATTAGACATTTTCACGTAAATATAAGTTGTGTTATTACAACTCATTCATATGTTAATATATTGTTTTGCTGAAGGAACATGAAAGTTTGCTTAACTGTCCATCTATTGGTGCATTTACCCTATGATCTAAAAAATTTTTGTTTACGGCCCAAACAAATTTTTTCCCATTCGAAGTCTCAGTGGAAAAGAAATTTTCTCGGATCTCACATTAATATTGGAAAGAATCGGCTAGATCTTTATCGGGTGGTACGGTCGCTCGTAATCGGCGGTATAGAGGAAAATCGAGCAGGATCTTCCTCTTGAATGGGATCGAGTTTATCGGCGCGGATCGTTTCGCTAAATTGTCAGGTTCGTTCGCCATCTCTTTTTATCTTACAGGCGGTGCGCTACCAAGCGTTCACCGGCGACTTTTGTTTACGCGCGATACCGAGTGAAAAACGGTGTCTCTCGAATCTATACACCGCACACCTGTCTTATCTCGCTCT
>NCVS01000650.1:64646-76815 GCA_003055095.1 Goniozus legneri
CCCCCCCTCGGCGCCCAACCAGTGGATGCAGTTGAGAATATTCAGTATTTCCGATTGAGTCGTGGAAAGTTTTTCGCGATTTTCACATAGACCCACCCATCCCTGAAACCATTAAGCGTCTGAAGAATATTTTATTGCACCGTTGATATATTTCGACAGTAGAGGGATTTTCCCCTCTTTTACAAAATGTTGTGGGAAGGCAAATCTGTTTTTTTATCCTCGACGAATTCGCAAGTAATATTGTAGATGTAGTATAATTTATTGTTTTGTATATTATTGTATTTTAAATTCGAAAAAGATGACTCCCGGCCTGCTATAGCGGTTATTTGCGTTTGCCGGTTCAACCCGAAGGACGGATTTTGTTTTGGACAGCAGTTGCGCTCCTCGTTAACTGGGTCAGCACAGCTCACGAGAGAAGAAGAGATAGAGAAACTCGGTTGCACCGCGGAGATTTATTCGGACGGCTATTGTCCGACAGGCGTAGCACTACGAGCGTTGTTCGTTCCCTGTATTTCGGTTTTTTCTCTCCCACTAGCCTTCGGCTTTTCCATCCATCAAGCGCGGATTCGCGGAACGGACGCGTGGAAATTGCGAAATCATAACTTGACAATTTTTCGCAGGTGCACCGTTCTAGAAATCCTCTCGCTCGCGGGTTGATTAGATATTATTTTTTCCTTATTCTTCTTCTTCTGCTCTGGCTCGGGTCAGAGGATACAGTTTCCATGGCTAGGTGAAGAGGAATTAACATTCCGCAGTGACGATTGTACGCGGAGGAGGTGGTCCGCGGCTTTTCTCAAGGATATTCGGTAGGATCGCATCAATTTTCCAGGCAATTCGCCTACTCGTGCCGCATTTTGCGGTTTTGCGCCACGGCGCGCCAGAGGAAACCGCATTACGCGGGGAAAAAAATGATAAGGAGAGAAGAAGAGGTGAAGCTCTACGACTACCGTGCTATGACATTTCTATTTTTTTTTTTCCTCGACTGCTCTTCCTTCGAAACTGTGGAAAAGGATCCTTCTGAAAAATCAGTATTTGTAACATTACTCACTCGTGCCTTCAAACTACCACGCATTATATGGAAATTTCGACCGAGACGTAAATACTCATTGACGAGAATCTCAATGAGAGGCGTCCAAAATCCACGAAATCGAAGAAACACTAATAATAAACCTCGATGGCTCACGGTCAATGAGCAATGAACCGCGAGTCTCGACGTCACGTTAGTCGTTTAAACAAAAATCCTTACACTGCCAAAATCGTATAAACGGTCGGCAACGATTCTCGAACGAGCCAGGGGCTCGCATATTTTTCGATCGATCGTTCATCTCCCCCTCCCTCTCTCGAACGAAATTTTCATTCAGCTTCTACCGAGCGAATATTACGCGTTTCGTTGCGTAAGTAGCGTTATTTATCTTAGCGGAGGATTCGCGCCAGGGAGGCGCGTTAAAATAATAACGGCGAGGTGCTGCCAGCGTAACAGCACTTCGTAGACACAACCCCTCTTGTTACAGAAAACCCTGTACGTTTTCGGGGCGTTATAACGCACTTGAGGTCGCAAAATGTTCACTCCCGATATTTCCTTTCGGAATGCAATTTACTTTGATGGCCTATCTCGCGAAATGACTCGCGCGTACTGACCTCGGGTCGAGTTGGAAATTTTTTCCTCTCCTTTTCGTAGTTTGAGTGTACTCACCCGGAATTGCGTAACACACCGGGGTGGAACTATGCCGAGTGCGCGTGCGAGCACGTGCGATAAATCGCGTAGGTGAGACTCCCGGTATCTTCTGCGTTAGAGGAGCAGTCGTATACTATACGTGATTTCGCGGAAAACGAGGGCAGGAACCCGCAAAGCACGGCCAACTAGCCTTCTGGCGATCATTTTGCGAGAGAAAAAAATATTTCATCGCATTTCTTTTTCTTTTTTTTTTTTTTTTCTTGTTTTCCAATCAGAATGAGAATTAGCGAGATTGCAGAAATGTGTACGGGGATAGGACTTTTCCTATTCGGTGTTGTGTACACGCGTTCATCGGACGTTAATCATTTTGCGGTTTTCCGTTATACGCCCCCACGATTACCGGCTGACTCATTAGCGTCGTCGTTAGAAAGATCGTCCTTAACTAGATACGTCCCGATTGACATTTCAGAGACACCGATAATAAGCGACGATTATCTCTCGGTAGTTTCTCGTGGGTTATGCATCGTTATATTAAAATTGGTACCAAATATAAATATAACCCGAATAAAAATAAAATTTCGTTTGAAAACGAAAAAATAGAATATCAAAAATTTATTTATGTCTTGCGTAAAATCTTTGCTAGCCGAGACAGTCTAGCGCAAAAATGGGAATAAACGTAAATTTCTTAGTCCCGACGTAATTATATTCGCAAGAAGATGACAAATGGCGCGGGCCCCGGTGGAATTAGTAACTCGTTTTAGGTTTAGGATTGACCGCGTTGCTGACCGGCCGTTAGTGGCGAGTAGGAGCACAGACGGTCGAAAAGAAGGGGGAGAGAAGGGGGGAACGCAGCGGCAAAAGGGGAGTAAAGCGTAAGAAGTCAAGACGCAAATAGAACGCCCAAGTTAGCCTAACGGGCTTTGCCAGGCGTATCGGAGGGGAAGTTGGACGAGTCACATGCTTATATACCAACCTCTCCTCGCCTCTCTATCCGCAGCTTTTCACCTCTCTCTCTTCTTCTCTTCTTCTCGCCCCTTCCTCTATTTTCCCTATTTTACCTTGCGTACACTATTCTGGAAAAAATTATTCACCGATGAAAAAACAACGAAAAATCTCCAGTACGGTATTTTGTTTCTCATCGATGACTAGACTGTGTTCTGTGACATAATTGATGTGCCCGTTAGCCGAAAAAAGTAGACTAACGTAATAGAAAACAATGCAAATATTCTACAGGGAGATTATTTTTCGGTTTTGCTATTTCGTTAATTTTTTTGGTGAAACGAGGAGAATGAAAGTTCAACGAGTTTCTAGATAGTCGAAAAAAGAAAACTGTGGCCATCCTTCACGGCTTTTCTTAACTCAATATTTGCTCTCTCTCGGGTGGTGCACGGTGCCATCAACGCAGGAAACCCACCGATCGACGACAGCTTTATGAAATCGGCACCGCGAGAGCTTTTTTTCGCCAGAAAATAAAGAGAGAGCGAGTTTAAGGCTTATTTCGTTGTGCCGAGAACTCGACTCTTTTTCGACTTTTTCTTACGTTTTGAGTATTTTCTTATAACTCGTTTTCTTTTTTTTTTACGTTAACAACGGCACCTGTCGTCCATAACTCTTAGGAAACGTCAAAATACCAAAAATGCTCTCCGATGAGGCCTTATTACAACAACAACCTGGCCAATTCAACATCCGTGAACGGCTTAATACTGACCAAAATTATATATAAAAGTTCTCCTACTCTGGGCTCTTTTCCTCTCGAGTTGAGAAAAAAAAATAAATAAAGACACGTTACGAATTAATTTGAGCTAGCTAAATTTAATACAACGTCGAGACAAGACTGTTGTTTTTTTTTCATCTGGCCATTTGTCAGTCCGGCGACGGAATCGCGACGAATTTTTCGCGCGATAAAATTCCAAAAGTTTCCTTACTTCGACGTAGAGACGCACAATAAAAATAGCGCAGGAAGGAAAAATTCGCTTATAAATATTCCTCGTATGATCGCGTAGGCGTCGTTTTATATCGCTGCCTGATCGAGCGTCGTACCGATTGCGCAATATATTTGAAAATATATATATATATATATATATATATATTCACACGTATACCCGTATTTATTTAGATTTTTCCTTCTCCTACTCCTCCTCTGGAGAAATATAAAATTTTTCGCGCTCTCGCTAATGTGATATACGGTGCATATCCGAGCGTGGGTGTGGTATTCTCTGAAAGTTGACAAACTCGGTGTGACAGGAGCGAACGAAAAAGCACGAAAAGGTGATTCCGCCGCTCATTTTTGCACCTTGTGTTTGCAGAGCGAGATAAGGTGTACGTGTGCGCGCGGGCACGTGTGGGTTTACACCCGAGGAAAATGCTCGCGGCTGCCTTCGGCCGAATGATGAGATCACGTTCGCGAGGGTTACACACGGCGCCGCTTTGGAAAATCAGTTGAACCTTCGAGCGAGCAATTCGCCGTGAAATCTATTTGCGAACGTCGAACGGGCGCGCTCATAACCGCGGCAAATGAGCCGTACATGCGTTTTTTTACGCCGCTTTCTCAGCGGTATATTGGAATCGAAAAAACGAGATCTGATACCAAACTCTCTATATAGATTTGAATGAGATCCCGCTCAAATTTTTATTTCATGAAATACAAGTAGTATTCAGCCAATAGGTATTTAGTACTTGTGAGGTAGTAACGATCAGTCAAATACCAAAAGACAGAAATCCTTATAAAAATACTTCTTATTGCAAAATCTTGTCCCAAATTCGATACATCCAAGACTCAATTCGTGTAAAATGTTTTCAGAGTTTTTTTTGTATCGCTTTAAATGTCAACCCAAGAATGCACATAATCGCGTATTTCTCGAGAAAATTAAGAATCGTATATCGCTTTTTTTATTCAATACTTTCTCTCGTCAGTGACGGAAGAAACCCGAATCGATGAAGCGATCAATCCCGCGATGTTTCAATCGACGTTTCTCGAGAGAAATAAGCCACCCCGGAAACGAAGCGAGAAAGAGAAATGGCGTATAAGCAGGAGGGTCGTGTGACGATTTCTTGTTGCGCAATCGATCGGTGCAACGATAAAATATATCGGTTAGCTCGAAGCACCTTGCTTTTTTGCTCCTCGAAGTGCGTCCGATCTCGCGGTGCGTTAAGCCACGAATTTATCGGCAGTTCGAGCCTCCGTGTGCATCTCGCACACGTGCGTGTACCCCGTGACGCAAGAGTGGCTTATATTTCGCAACATCGCGATAACGAAACCCAAAATTCGTCTCCTTTGTCCGTCAATCTCCTGCAAAACTGCCAAAAAAACAGCCGGGCCGATTCGTAAGCTCGTGGATTATACGCGAAAGCGATCAAATCCCGATATTTTTCTTTGAAAAAAAAAAAAAAAAAAATCGAGCGGTCAAATTTCTGACACCCGTGGTGTTAAATTCGATTTAACAACGAGCCGAGCGAACGGGCCTCGAAATATCGATCGGCGATGTCGATTACGGAGCGAACGCCGGACCTCTCGATCTGTATCCGAACGATCTCGACGTCACGGTAGTCCCGCGGATACGAAACCCGAAGGCTGTTTACACGAGACGGTGGCAGAGCTGGTTTCGAGTGGACAGGATCTTCGGAATTAAGGCTACTGTAGACGACACGCCGTGCTATCTCGAATATTCATCTCGAGTCGTTCAATTCTTTCGCGAGTGCAAATAAATTCGCGAATCTCTCGTTGAAGATCAAAGATGTAAAAAACGTCGAATGTTCGCGAAATTTATAAACATCGACGAATTCACGTCTCGTCCACAGTCAACTTAAAGTTTTCACCGAGCGAATTCGAGGGTGATGGCGATTACGGCGAATGCCCCTCGCGCTCATTAAAACACGAGAGCAATCCGCGTTAAGATATTACGTATACGTACGAAAACTCACACAATCTCGACGCAAAAGCGTAACGGGGTTTATATTCGCGAGATGCTACCGTTGGAATATTTCGCTCGTCGGCACGAGAAAGAAACGTCTTAACGTCTTAACTGCGAGCCGAAAAAACCCCCGAAAACAGGTTTCGCGTAATACGCGCGAGTTTCGCATCTTCCGCGAAAAACGATATATCTATACGAGATGTGGTGCAGCATTCTCGTAAAAGCCCGAGAGAGAGAGAGAGAGAGAGAGAGAGAGAGAGAGACGAGTAAAATTAGACTGACATCAGGGGCAGCGGGTCGTAATGACTCTTTACGAGTGTTATAGAACGAGAAAAGTTCGCTGAGGTGAAGTCACACTGATAAAAAAACTATCTTGATTCAAGAAAAATATTTTCTTCAAAATTGAATTCTTGATTCAAAATATTCATTTTTCTTGATTCAAGAAAATCAATTCTTTAACTGAGAAATTATAACTCTTGGATGAAGAGCAAAAAATTCTTCATTTAAGAGTTATGCTCCTGATTGAAGTATTATGTAGTTTCTAAATAAGACAAAAAAATGATAATGATAATGTCTTTGGTTGAAGAATTTTATCGTCTCGATCGAAGACAATATACTATCGAATCAATTCGAAATACTTTTGGTTGGAAATGTTGAAACTCTTACGCTGAGAAAATCTAAACCAAGACAAGAAATTCTTGACATAAGACAACTAGTTTTCTTCGAAATAATTTTCTTAGATCAAGATTATTTCTCTTGAATCAAGATAGTTTTTCTTTCAGTGCACGAATTTTCACCATCCAGCGAATATCGTCGGATAACTTTTGAACGGCTAATCTGAGACTCGAGAAACGAAAAGTACAAAAGTACCGCCGCGCGGGTAAGGCAACGAAGGAGCGAGAAGGAGGAGCGTGCATGGCTTTAAGCGGCTAAAACTCGAGACGAAAATACCCGCAGCGAGGACAAGTCTCTTTGGATCCGTAAGGGGGAAAATCGCGGTGCTCGAAACGGCCAGATAAGCTTCGATTTTCGCACGTGCGCGCGCCGCTTCGATCCCACCATCGTAAATAACGCAACGAAATAATCTAAACTTGCATTCCGCGCGCGTAGATACGCCCACGCGCGAAAAACTTTTCGTAGGCGAGACGTACGTAAAGTCGGAAATAACGAGAGGGTATTTCTTACCGGAACAGCTCATCGGTGAGCAGTCCCGGTACGAGTAAAATAATCCGCGCGACGTATCCGTCTTCGTCCGATTATCGCGTAGGTGAAAATGTCAGACGTCGAGATTCGCGAAAAAATTTTCTAACTCGGAATTCTCGTTCATCCAGACACGTAGGCGCCGGCGATCGCTTAATTGCCTTGTTTTCGGTGCTGCTGGTAATTACACCGGATGTGTTTGACAGTGGAGCTAAACGAGGCCGGGCGAAGATGGTAAATATAGCGGAGCCTCCGTAGGGTTTCGATAGAGTCGTAGGTCGTGGGTGGTGAATGTCACCCAAAACTCTTACGGAAGTGTCACGAGCTAGCCGAGCTTTCGAAATACGAGAGAGGCACGCTCGTCCCGAGAGTCCTGATTGTACGCCAAATTGTACGAACAATGAATAACCGAACGAATTCTCTGATTCTCGAAGCGAGCGGGTACGAAACGCGACAAGGACGTCGAGTGAATTTAACAGACGGCCCTTCGAAGTAGACAATCGTCACGGCGCTCGATTGTATACGGTCTGCGATTTTAACGAACCGAGTCGGGGCTATTTTTTCTTGGCAAGGCGCATTGTGCAATTCATAATCAACTTTATACGATCATTTCCGGAAGGCTTCGACGATTCGCCCGTCTGCGGGCCAATTGCGCAACGCTCTTAGAGAATTAACGGCTCTAGGCGACCTACGTATTCGCGATTGATAGGCATATAGATTGCCAGACGGGCGTCACAGCGGCTTGGCGAAATTCGGGCCAAATTGAAGCTACAATGTTCGACGGGCGCACGACGCGGCCACACGCGGTAATACCTGGCAGTGGAAGATCCGCGAGTGATGCTTTTAGCGAGATCGGTTACTTTATTGTTCAAGGTTGGTTGGATTAACTCGAGATAGATCTAACGGAAATATACGTACACTCGAATCTCGAGATAAAATGAAGATTACTATTTTTCCCTTCGCTCATTTTCGATCGATCATTTTTCCTCTTTCCTTCGCCGAAATGCAGTCCATTCCGTATACTGTGAGCTAAAAAGTCGTGATTCTTCATTTTATACGACTCGGTCGAAACTAGCGAATCGAGAGCTGCGAGCGCGCTACAAAGTTTACGATTTTCACATCGCAAAAATCGTACAAGGGAAAATAGCTTCGACGAGCGATACGGAATAGTTTCCAGATTGCGCGGCGAGAGGAACGATTATTGGCCGGGAGCTCCGTTATGGGTTTGCATTCGCCCGAAACACAGCCCGTCTCGTTACTTGGCAGGCTTCTATCGCTTTTTCCCCGAGCGAGTTTCGTTCCGCGTGTACCGCGATTATGTTCTTAACGTCGAAGGCTCGCGCGCGCCGCTAATTATTTTACAAACCACGGATACGTCGAACCGTTACGGCAACGGCTCCCATGAGAGGGTTCCGCGGAGGCAGGAACGAAGACAAATCGCGCGGCTCGTACGTCCTCGCGAGAGCATCGGGGAAAACCAGTCGTCGCGTATCGAACCGAAAATGCATTCGTGATTGACGGACGACATCGGTTAAGTCAGCCGGCGATGCTCTAGTTGATTTCGCAATCGGCGTTAACATTGGCATTCAAGTCGAATTCATGGACGCCTACCGATCGAACCTCGCGCGAATATTCAGTCCGGCAGTGACCTCGAATAGATTCGTGTTTTCTGCGAATGGAAAAATTCAAGAGGGATAATTCGGTCTGATTTTTTTCCTTTCTCACGTACAAGATCAATCGAAATCCGCTCGGGGTCATTGCCGGATACATTTTCTCGCATTGCATTCGCGAGCCAGTCGTCCAACAGTCTCAATCGTCTCCCCTGACCATCATCACAGACCAGACCAGAATAATCACTTCTGGACCTATCGAGAGCGCGCTCTGTTAGAAAATTTACGATTAGCCGAAGCGCGGGCCGTTTATAGACTCTAGATATAGGAACCTGAAGTACGCGCGAACGAGAAAAGAAGTGCGAGCGGATAGCTCGTGGGCTCGTAAACGGGTCGATGATCCCGAAGTTTGATCGCAGACAAAAGTTCTATCCCATGCAGGAAATTACGATGGGCCCAGCATTGGCCCAAGTCTGCGCCAATCCTTCCCAAGCTTGGTCCAAGCCTACATGCCCGCGTTGGCCCAACCTTGGCAAAGAATGATAAGTAAGGCCCAGGCTTGGTATACAGTACTGGGCCAAGGCTGGCAGTAGACGTTGCCCCAGGCTTGGTATACAGGCATTGGGCTTGGCTGTTCAAGGCTGCTCCAAACTTGGCTCTATCGTTCAAGACTGGGAGTTCCTACATGGAATCCACTGCGAATTTCGAATCCGCAAAGAGATATCGGAATCTCGATAGCAATGACATTGGCATTGGTGCCAATATATCGTCGAGAAAAAGCCGACGAGGCGAGAATTCGAGGGATCGACTGGGAGCAGACATGGTAATTGGTCCGCAAAGTGGACAACTCGAGAATGGCGACTGAAAAAAGGCGAGTCGCGAAGTTGGTATTTCGCTTGGGTCCTATCCAGGTCATCCAGGTCTCGAGTCGACGGGGGAGGAGAGGAAGCCGCCAGAACCGCGGTCGGAAGACAGAAACGGTTGACAGAGACGACCAAGTTAAAGAGGCTGGACCAGACCAGCCCGATTGGACTCATTAAGGACAACAACGGCAAAGACGCCTCTCTCGTGCTCGGCTTCCTAGACTCGCGGCCAACTCGGTGCCAAGAATCGTCATAATCTCCCGACGACTATCGCTCTTCGTCCAGTGTAGTTGTTCCCCGTGTCCCGGAACTCGGGGGCCCTTCGCGCTTATTACACCGAGATCGTAAATAATACAAGCTCTTCTCGCGGGACTCGTAGGAGCGGCCGTAAACGTCCAGCCACCCAGCGAGATATAACGACGTTTATATCGGCTCGTCCGGTTCTCCAAAACCAATACGACACTTGACCTTTGATCGGAACTGTAACGCGGCTCGAGCGAGCGCGCTAAGCGGCACGTGTCGCGGATATCTTACAAAGTAACACGGTAGGTATTTATTCGCTTCGACAAATATGCAATTCGCTGGCGCGCGGCCAGAATCCGGCACGGCCGTGTGGGCTTTTCTTTCGGGATGAAAATTTTCATCGATATCGCGGAATCGCACTTGGCCATGAAAATGCGCCTGCCACATTGTACGCGTGTCGGGTTGAAAAACGCGAAAATAACGCCCACGCGCGTTACGAGCGAGTGAATCAACGCGAGCGAGGAGCGCGTGTCGAGAGTTGCAGTTACGCCGGCACCGACTGCACGTAATATCCCGCGATCTAATTTCGGGAACGGTCCAGCTCACTGACTCACTTGGCACGTCTCGTCCGGGGGGAGCTTTTATTCTTTCCCGAGCTTTCGTTTCGCGGAAGATATGTCGCCTAGGGTTACGAGACCCCCTCTGATCGAAGGTCGAATCGTTTAGGTACACAGCCCTTATCTTCGATATCGATGATCTCATTCCTGGAATCCGAGTTCCAATCTTAGACGCAGAACTTCGTCGGGTTTTTTAACAATTGTTTACACGATCCCTTTACGATCGCATTAACTGCAACCGAGCAGAAAAAGTTCGTCCGTTGTCGATTGTCAAGGTCGACCAGTATAGCTCAAGCTTGGAAAAGGTTTTTGCAACCGCGATCGGGCAGCTCCTTGCTCTTATTGAAATCGGTACTGTGGTTCTCTTAATCACATAAATGAGTTATTTCGAATTATAATCGAACGAATATACATAGTTGAGCTATTTTAACGCTCGTACATTCGAAAAAAAAAAGAAAAAAAAAATTTATTAAATCGAAAGAGATTTTTCTCTCCGCGTGGAGACCATTAAGCGTACTTTACGAGCAGATTAATATCACACGTCGACTCCATTGTAAACCTATAGAGTAGAGATTAGGCTTAAAGATCACGAAGTCCCGTACGGGTATTTGCATAATTGAGTCCGATCGTTTACCGGCCGGCCGTCTAAGCGTGTGCGCGCTTTTAAACTTAGATTTACGGCTGGAAAATGTCTGCTTGGAGGCACGTTCGAGCCGATTGCCAAGGTCGCGCGAGCCAGATTACCGCGGAGTTTCACGATTTCCGAGGCGCGGAGATTCTCCGATCGCCGGACATTGGAAAAATAATGGAACGGAGTTTTCTACGTCCGGTGCGCGGCAGGGAGGGAGAGGGAGCCAAGTACGACGTGGCGAACGCGAGAGAGATGCGTTTATTTTTACAGCAATGCCAGGGTGAATGCTCCACGGAATGTTTAACTTTGACATGTGTGTATATGTATCGGTATCCGCCTGTACTCGACACGTCAAATATCGGCTCTAATGGGTACGAAATCATTTTTCAGGATTGATATCTTGAATTCGAGTTATGACAGGAGATCTAAATATTGTCTCAAAATTAGTTCGGTGTCGCAATACAGGAAAACACGGATCGAACCGCCAAATTTGGACTATTTACAACTCAATTGGATCTTTTTTCTGGCCCTTTCTCGATCATTCGAGCCCGTTTCTTATTCAAAAGGAACCCCCGACGAAGATCCAGGTGATCTCTAGATAAACGATTCCCACAGGAGTCGCGAGGAGCGAGCTTCGCTATATTTACGATACGGTAAGACCAATTCGGTTAAAAGTTGTCGGTCCATTAGCGATGTTTTGCGGGGCGTCGAAGTGCGCGAGCTCGGAGGCACAGCTGTTACCGCGTAAACCATGAACACGTTTGCCAAAAGCAACAAGAAAATGCGCTCGTATTGGGTGCACGGGACGGAAGGTGAGCTACACGTGCGAGTACGAAGAGGAAACGAGAGGAGTAAAAAAGGCGAGATTATCTTCGATCTTCCGACGATAAAGCCATTCATCGTTCCTTGGGCACCTGCTCGATCGTTATCGAAACGACACTATCTCTGGTTGAGAACCACTGCTCGCGAAAATTTCGTCTTCGAGGGTTTACGTTACGGATTCCAGCCCACGAAAGGAAATTCTAGTCTAGAATCTAAACAAATCCAAGTTTGTGTTTCGTCAACCGACAAGCTTCGCCAGCCGACTGGGTAACGCTAAATTCGGAAGGCGTTTATCGGTACGATTCGTCGATAAAATTTCTAAGAGTTACGCGTGGATTTTGGAAAATTTTTTCGTTTCTAGTTCTTTTTTCTTGGGTTACGCAAGCGGAAGTCAGGTGCGACGTATCGAGAGTAAATGAAGGAAGAGACCTCCGGAAACGGAAACTGTGTAACTCCTTTTTTCGAAGATGATTCTCTCTTTCTCTCTCGCTCTCTCTCTCTCTCTCTCTCTCTCTCTCCTCAACCTGGCACTGCCATAAATAAGCCTAATCGCCCAGTTCGAAAATAGAAACGGCCTCCCCCGCCATTTCTCCCCCC